>JAIPRL010000053.1:212049-245107 GCA_025469235.1 Pemphigus obesinymphae | reverse complement strand
AAATTGATTATTTTATGTGGAAGAGAGGGGGTTTGAAACAGTGTAAGGACTGTAAGGTGATCCCTGGGGAAAGTGTGACAGCACAACATAGGTTAATGGTTATGGATATTTGGTGTAGGAAAAAGAGTGTGTACAAAAAGAAAAATATAGTTAAGGAACCGAAGATTAGGTGGTGGAAACTAATGGGTGAAAATGAAAAAGTATTTATAAGAAAGCTAATTGGGACAGGGATGTGGAACATGGAAGGAAATATAAACGAAATGTGGGAAAAGGAAGCAGAGGGTGTTAAGAAAGTTGTTAAGGAAGTCGTGGGCATAAGTAGAGGTAATATGCCACAGGATAAGCAAACATGGTGGTGGGCAGAAGAAGTACAGGAGATAATATCAAAGAAAAAATTACAGTTTAAGAAATGGCAGAAAAACAGAGAGAGGGAGAATTGGGTAGACTATAAAAGTTTATCTAAAGCAGCAAAAAGTGCAGTGAGTAAAGCTAAATTAGAGAAATATGATGAGTTGTATGAGAGGTTAGGAACTAAAGAAGGGGAAAAAGAAGTGTACAGGCTGGCTAAGGTAAGAGAAAAACAATCCAGGGACTTTAGAAATATTTGGTGTATAAAAGATGAATATTAGGAGGGTGTTAACAGAGGAAAAGGAAGTGATAAAGAGATGGAAAGGCTATTTTGAGGGATTATTAAATGAGGAATTTCTGAGAGAAGCGATTGATCAGGTAGAGTGGAATTTGGGTATGGTGGATTTAATAAGGGAAGAGGAAGTGTGAAGTGCTGTGAGAAAAATGAAAAATAAGAAAGCGGTGGGACCAGATGGAGTGAGGAGGGAAGCTCTGGAAAGTAAAGGACTAAGGATTAGTGGGAGTAAAACAGAATATATAGAGTATGATTTTGGTGAAAAGGAACATAGAGGGAATAGGGAAAGGCTAGAAATAAAGTTAAGTGGTGATGTGGTGGAAGAAGTGGAGAGGATCAAGTATTTAGGGTTCGTTGTACAGAAAGATGGGGGTTTCGAAGAGGATATGGAACACAGGATTAAGTGTGGATGGACGAAGTGGAGAGAAGCGTCAAGTATTCTGTGTGATAAAAGAATGTCTATTAGGTTAAAAGGTAAATTTTATAAGGCAGTGGTGAGACCTGCAATGATGTATGGAACGGAATGTTGGGCAGTAGGTAAAACAGAGAATGAGTGTCGCTGAGATGAGAATGTTAAGGTGGATGAGTGGAGTTACTAGAGAGGATAAAATAAGGAATGAGTATATCAGAGGTAGTATAGGGGTAGCTTTGATAGTAGACAAAATGAGAGAGAATAGATTAAGATGGCTCGGGCATGTGTTAAGGAGGAAAGAGACTGAGGCAGTAAGATTAGTAAGGGAAATGCATGTTGTTAGTAAGAAGGGGAGAGGCAGACCGAAAAAGAAATGGGGGGATGTGATGGCGAGTGATATGAGGAAGGTGGGAGTAAGTGAAGAAGATGAGGGAGATAGAGTTAAGTGGAAGTGTAGGACCAGGGTGGCCGACCCCAAATAGTTGGGAGAGAAGGCGAAGGAGAAGAAGATATAAATCTATCTCTATAATCTATGGCCGCCACCGACTGGCTATCAGCAGCAACCAACAATACGTAATATGTAGGTACAATAATAATATTCACGGGCATGAAAATTACGATAATTAACAGCGATAAATGAATAATAATTAAAATAATAATATAAAAACACGCTAATTTTCTGAAATTTTAGGCGGTACACGTGCGCCTATGTTCCTCAACACGAGCTGCTACTGAGTATAAGTATTAAATATTTAAAAAATTTGATCTCAAAAAAATGATTACCAATACATAGGCCATTATACTTTAAACAAAACACAAATAACTGTATCTAATTAATAATAATTTACCAACAGCTAATCGCGTAAAATTTGATTAGTTAACAAATGCTACATACATATTTTTTTTATGTTGGGGTTATCATTATATAGGTTACGCACGCGCTGTTATATTCAATCTGAACATCGAATGAGGACATTAGGTTACATCAAATTATGTATCAATATGAATAATAATTGTTTTCACTTTTAGGAATGCATATATATTTCAATTCACTTAGAATATTTAAGTTTAATTTATTTTATTGTGTAGTAATTTGTAATTATGAGTTCAAGGTTAGATGAGTAGGATAGGGTTATGAACATAAAATGTATCGTAAAATAATTACCAAATTATCGATTTAAATTTTACACAAGTAAAATATATAGTATAGGTATACACTAATATAATATTATATGTTTAATCTTATGACCTTATAATAATACCTTAACTTTATGAAAAGAAATCATCGATTATATCTATAAGTACATATAAACAAAGTAAAATTGTATAGGTATATTTTATGGTAACAAAATATATTTTAATGCAATGACATAGAGTTAAAACGATTTTAATAAAAATAAAATAAAATTCGTTAATAATATTATTTATTCAATTTAAAATAACAGATATTTTTGGAAATTTTTTCCAAAATGTTCACTATTTATATGTCGTACATTATTTTTTTCAACAAAAAACTACCGAGTGTAAGAAACTACTTTATTATACTGCAATATTTCCAGATTCAACACAGGGCCTGTGCTAATAAATATTAGTGGTGGATGGGATTAGAGTTAATTTTGATTACTTTTTTAATTCTGAGCAGAGTTATGGTTCTATAGTGGTTTTAAAATGATGTTTATTATTATTTTTTGGAAAGAACGTTTTGACCAGAAGACCTATTCCAATCAGTATAATTGACCCCATTTACTAGTAAAAAATTTGATCAGGATGGTACTTTAAAACTATAGAAAAATTATGTACGAGTAAAAATGGTAAAAATACGATTCCATTCAAATCGAGTTTCGATATTTCTTCCTCATTTTGATAATGGTTATTAAATCTTGAAATTTATACTAAATATGTAATTAAATACTATATTGATAATGATTAAATTAAACTATTTTTTGCTATTTTTTTTTTTTATAAAATTTAGATTTCTAGGTTCTATAAAGTCTTAAAGCAGATAATTTCGGGGGTTTTAAAACCTGAAAATATAATACAATGTTAAACGTACATTACTGATTACCTACTCAAACTAGTAACCACATATATATAAAAAAAATATACATTTTCTTTTTATAGCTTTTTAAATTTTTTTAATATCATTTATTATTTAGGTATTAAATGTACTCATATTTAAAAAAAAAAAAATGGATAATATTTAAAATATTCACAAATTTTTCACTTGGGAACAGATCTAAGAAGGGAAATAGGGGAAATCTCCCAAAATATATTTGGTAAGGTGACATTTTGATCCGAGGACATTTTGATTCGGGGGGACTTTTTAATCCACGAATCAAAATGTCTCTAGATCAAATTGTCACCTATCTATAAAGGTGATATTTTGATCTGTTGACTTTAAAATTCAAGGATCAAAAAGTCCCATGTGGATCTAAATTTCACCATTATAGTAAGGTGACAATTTGAACAGAAGACATGGAGGAGATATTTTGATCCTTCTGGCACATTTTGATCTGGGGACATTTTGATCCCGGATCAATAAGTCCTGGGATCAAAATGTCCCTTTGAATTTAAATTTTAAATTATATTATTGAACTATTATAACTATATGAATTTCATATGTGATGCATATTTTAAATGACTTAACCAATGTTTTATTATATATTCATTATGTTAGATTCTGAGCGTAATAAGGAATTGGTTGAATTGAATGAATTGGTTTTACTATTTATTAATTTATTATAATACCTAAAATATTTTTATATTATTCAGTACCTTTCTGATGGTTTATATAGCATTTTACTATCTTTTACTATTGGCATGATATATATATATATATATAATAGAATATTTTGATCCGAGAACATTTTAATCCACGGATGAATCATAATTATATAGTGTAAATTTTGAATAAAGCATCTAATTTTTAAATCTATAAATTGTAGATAATTTTTTAAAACTAATTAGCCCCCTTCCCCACCTAAATCGAATCTTAAATCCGTCACGGATTGTACAAATACATTTATAAATACTTACAAATTTTGAAAAATTACAGATTTTAAACATTTTTATTGATAATTTTAAGTTAATAGTCCCTAAAATATTTCATTTAAACGAAGGTACAAATATGAAATATAGGTTAATATAAATAATAAGTTATTAGATTTTGAGTAGAACAACGAAGCTGGTAGTTTTACAATGATATTTATTTTAAATTGTCTTCAAGTGCTCAAAAAATGTTTTAATATTAGAAAAACAGAACGAAAATGTTCTTTATACATTTACAGAAAGTAAAATAATATTCTGTTAACGTTTTAAAGATAGTTTTGGTTCAGATCATTTGAAAAACATTTTCAATATACCTAATTAATACAATTATGTATTATTCATAAAAGAATTTTCAATTTCCAAAAGTTTAATTATAATAAATTTTAATTTTATCCAAAAAGACTATCAGAATAAATTACTTTTATTCTTTTGGAAATGTTTTGTTTTTTCTAGGCTTAAGCAATTTTTTGAGCACTTAGTTTTGACACCACTTTATCTTGTGTTATATAGTGTCCTTCTCTGTTTATAAAAAAATACTTTTTTCCTAGCTTTAATTATGTAAAAGTCATATTATATTATAACATGTATTATTTTGAGTAGAAAAATAACGTTATTAGAAACTGTATTTTTATTAATAAATATATAGTTATTACTAAAATTATTGGTCAATTTTCTTTAAAATATACAATATTTTCAACATATATTTAATATCATTATATTATATTTATTAGCATATTTTTCGGGCGCATAACAGGTACAATATTATATAGGTACGTCTTTATAGTTTTTCATTAGTATTTGCGATAATTTGGTATATTGAATATATTATTGATAATACAGACTACACAGTGAAGTAGGTACCTACTACAAGTAATTCTGATTACATTTTTCAAGGTTTTATGCTATTTGCTATAATCAAGAGTCAAGAATAATATGTATTTTCGGAACGACCCTGTCTCACATTTCTAACTAATTAACAACGTTGTTTCTAAATAATAATACATACTTATTACTTATACACAAATAATTATATGTGCATTACATTTTAAAGTATATACAAAGTTTAAACCACAATAATATACTGTAACTAACTTCAATATTGTTAATTGAATTAAAGCTCGTAAAATTAAGAGCCTTAATTCAAAATTGCATTCTATATCATTTGAATTCCTAAAAATAGAGTACAAAACATTACTGAAAAAAATAAAACATTTAAAATAATTCCAATTACTTTTATTTGGAAGGGCATGTGAGACGGGACGTGTAAACTCATTATCTTATTATATTTTTGTTGTAACAGCTAATGGGTCGTCGTACATATTTTGAAAATTGACATACAAATTTATATAAATTACGCAGTGGCATATTTATGGGGGGAGGGGTGTGCACAGAGTTTCCAGAGGCTTTTTTTTTCTTTTTTGTTATTTTAAACCGTTATAATAGAAAATTCTAATTTGTTAAGATTCAAGGAGTAATATTAGTAAATTTTTTAACACGCCTTCACAGTTGATAAAAATGATAAGTATTGTAAGTATATATACTTAATAATATTTCTAATATGTACATTGCACCTATAGATTAGAGCCCAAAAATATTAAATTAAGGTAATATATCGACTGTGAATGTTAACAGGAATTGTAGTTTATTAATTTTTCTTTTACTGCTTGAAGCTTAAAATTCTTTATTTATCTACTAATTTATCATTATTTATTGTTTATTTACTATTCAATTTTTTTTAAACTATAAATTGTGAATCTGTAATGTAGCTTGCAATGCTTGCATTAAATAATTTTTAAAACTAGCTTTAAAATATATATTTATACTATATAAAATATAATCGAAATGATATTATTCAGTTACGATGGGGATAGTGCATAAGTGAATACTGAAAAATGTCGAATATTTAGACATCTTACATTTCCATTATGTCAGTCCATAGTTACCTAGTACACGGTATTTTTATTTTGTTACTCATAAGTGAGTAGATATTATTTGTTTTATAATATTTTTATTACATATAGTTACGAGGAATATTGTTGATTTGATTACTAATGTAGGCAATATATTATATTATTACTATATAGTACTATATAGTATTTATAATATAATAGATAGATATTATTCCGTATTCATTTTGTTTTATAATATTTTTAGATTATTGTTTAAAATACGTTTAGAAACCGGGAATTCAACACACATGCAGAGTGGGGTTTCGTAATTTGTTAATTATTAATACGTATAATTATTAATTAGTTAGTATTAGGCAAGTAAATTATAATCGGATGAATTTTGAATTTTTTCAATTTTCTATAATTTACAAAAGATATTCTTCAATAAGTATAAAAATAATTTAGAACTCCTGATATTCGAATATAAAATATTTATTTAAATAACTTCATTTGAATATTTGACAAAACTAACTGTATTGTATTGGTGTATGAAAATAAAGTTGTCAAGATTAAGGCCCCTTAAGGCACCCATCCTTTCGACATCAGTATCATATACTTCTTTCAGTATAAATACTCAATAAAAATAAATAATTCCTTATTTGACAATGATAATGTTTTTTAGTTTTATTATGATGTATTTTTATGATTATTGAGTATAAAAGTGTGTTTAAAATTTTATTGTATATGCAAATTGATGAATAATATACTGAAGTATATAACCACTACTATTTTATATAAGTATAAATCGTTCATTAATTATTGGATTATCTATATCTACTTTTATATATTTATGTAATATTTTTATGGTTTAAAAATTGGCCAATTGGTTGTTTAAATAAGTTGTTATTTAAGACTTAAAAGCCGAAAAAACCTGATATAGTGTTATGATTCAATAGCAATTTTAATCTTGGTGTATTGTTCAATATAATGAAGTTTTGTAAAACATGTTTATATAAGTATATGCAGTAATAATCAAATGTTAATATTAATGAAATGTTAATTTTAATTATAAATGTTACAGTTTGATTTTCGAGTACAATTATACTGATATCTATAATTTTATGAAAATAATTTCCTATCTATTTTATTATTCAATTATTTTATCTTTATATTATAATTAAATTATATAAGTTTATAGGTAAGAGTGAAATTATTTTGATAAATTTTATTCTATTTTTAATAATTGAATTATGTATTACATTTTGTTTTGTAAACAATAATAATTATCTTTTTTTGTAATACTATCAAGTAGGTAGTGTTCTTTTTAATTGAGTACCTAAGTTTTTGATTATTTGAATAAGCTGGTAGGTTGTAAATTCATTTAACAAACATTCAGTTTTATTTTTGATAAGTAAACATCTATACTGCCATTCTACTAGTGCTACTAGTAAAGGCAGTAACTACAAAAATATAAAAAATTAGGTTTTAATGGAATATCATATAATTATATATAGAAAAAACAACATATAGTGCCTTAAAATTCAATTTTAAAATGTCTAACTAAATAAAACATATAAAAATCATACATATCCTAGATTAAATTGTAATTCCTACAGTTAAAAGCAGTGGGTATACCATAGTTAGGTACTGCATTTAAGGTTAAGAATCGAACGTTTAACAATTTTACTGCATTTCCTTTTAGTAATGCACATAATAGATACTAGAATTTTTGGATTCCTCGCTTAATTTTCTATATATTTCAGTTAAAAGGTATACTCAAAATATGAAATCCATTAAAACAAAAAAAAAGAATCCCAAAAGTTTGTTTTCCTAACAATTTTTACTAGTAGCAGAGCAGATGTATAGACGCGCTAACCAAAATTCTAGGTGTATAGTAATTCCGTGAAAATCAGCTAACGTTATGTTAGTTAACTTTATGGTACATAACGTTGATCTGGCTAACTTTTTTGTAATTATATTTCTTCTTTACGTATAGTGTTCAATATAGCAATAAACGTTAAATCGCTTTAATTAAAATTTTTTAATTAAATGTGAAATAGCTAACTATTAATTAGGTATTATAATTTCGGCCAAATTTGAGATATTATACAAAGTTAGTTTCTCGACCGGATTCGTTAGCTTCTTAATTCTCGGGAAAAAATATTAATATGCGATCGTAATATCAAATATGTCACAAATAATAATATTAAAAATAAAATTAATATAAACCAAATTAAATAAGTATGTAATAATAAAAATTAAAAAAATGGACAACAATAAAAAAAATTAATGAAAAATTCGAACCCGAAATACTTTCTTAAAAACGTAAATAAGCAAAAAAAAAAAGATCATTCGTCAATATTTACCAACATTTTATACAAATGATCAAAAAAAACGAGAAAAAAGCGGACCCCACTTCCAAAAGGGGAACAAATTGCGTTGCGGGAAAACGGGATGCAGTCTTTAAAAATGAGATAGTCTCGCAAAAATCGGACCATCCTAAATTATACCTACTTACCTAGCTATTAGTACTATTAAAAATTACATCATTCAAGTTTTTCGTATAATATAAAATTCTGATTCATAGGTTTTTAATATAATATAATATTTTATAAAAGTAATTTCGGTAAATTTTTTCTTATACATTATACCTGTAGGTATAGATACCTATATTGATTCAAATTTTGTCCGAATATTTCTTTAGTTGGTAACTGGCCGTGATACAATCCTTGAGCTTGCAGTAAGTACTAAGTAGGTACAAGTATTCAGTATATGATGTATATTTTACATTTATTTGTTAACACACCACTGACTAAAACAATAAGCGGGTATAAACACAAATTATAATATTGTCAACTACTTAGCATAATTATTTATTGCAGTCTTACTATTTGTGGAGCATACTACGAGATGGTATATACACTTCACGCCTTCATTGCAGGGTGCTGGAATTAAATTTTTAAGTTATAGCTACTCTTATTTATTGCTGTACTTGCGCTTTGTAATTTAATACCATTTATTATCAGAAGTAGAGACTAGAGTTTTATACCATAAAAACGTGCTAAATACGACAAAAATACGTCAAGTATAAAATAGAATAATACCCATTGCAATAATAATAATATATAGATTATAGAATGTATGATGTTATATTTATATAAATGTATATAATATATATAATATATATATATAATACATGTAACTTCAGACAATTCATAAAAAAATATTTATTTTAAGTAATTAGTATAGTGTCGAGTTATATAACAAATATAATATTATAAAACGTGAAATAAATCATACTTTTCTAAATTGTGTAGGAGACTCTCAGATTTCATCTTAACCTTACCTTTACCTTACTGTTATTATTCCTACAAAATTAAATTACAATGCATTGAGGGGTACATAAGAATACACTTATATGGAATTTCTCACTAAAATTGTACCTACTAAAAATGCATGTCGTAATGTTTTTTTCCCCTAAATAAATTCGTTATACGGAACTGAATGGATTAAAATAATATAATTTGATGATCTTTATTATTTTTTTTTTATTGTAACGTGTGCAAAATATACAATTTAGTACATTAAATTTAAGTTCGATGTAAAATCAAAATTTGGAAGTAATTTGATAACAGCTAATGGACTTTTAACCATTCAGTACCTATAATGCATAGACTAAAATAGTTGGATCCGTTTTTCATCCTAACAAACGTTTTTAATACACATTTCGGTAAGGATTGAAAATAAATTTGGTTAGTATAAACTCCAATTTTATCCCTTAAGTGTATTTTAACTGTTAAATTTTTCATACAAAAATAATAAAATATTACATCGATTATAATAAAATTAATTTATTATATTATTATATAATATTTGAATGTATTTCTAATTTTATTGTACGGTTCTGAACAAACATTGGTATATTATTAAAAATAAATAACCATGGTAATTGAAAAATTTATTGTAGGTGTTATGATAATGATTTTTTTAAAAATAACTATATATTTAAGAATACTATTTAATATTTTTAATATAATTTAATTATATTAAAAAAATAAAATAAAATAAATGGGGATTGAAATTCCAACCCTTCCACCCTCTAAATACATGCTTGATTTAGTAGCATTTGAATTACAAAAGTACTACTTCACTAAAAAAAAAACAATTTTCCTTTAAATTTAAAACCTATCTATTTTTTAAAGGATTCTATAGCAATTTTAAGAATATATAATGAATAATTAAAATCAAACGACTGAAAATTTTTTAAATACATTTTAAAAGTAATTAAGAAATAGTCCTTTATTAGTAATATTTTTTTATTGTTATACGTAATAAAAAGTTATTGTAAATAAGGCAAAAGATATTTTGGGAAATTGAGGGGCGTTTTAGTGTTTGATCATTTCTATACTAATTCAAATACGATAAAATAATTTAAAGTTTTACATGATAGTTTTTCGTTTAAGTTAGAAATCGAGTTATAGAACTTACAATTTTTTGAAAGTCTTGACTAATATTATTTTTTATTGAAATCACCTATACAAAAGTATAGGTAATCACATGATCTTTAATTTTTTCTAAAGATTGTTCACTAAAATAATTCAGTTACCTTGAAACATGAACATAGTTGTATAATAATTATGTTTTCTTATAAGACATTATTATTTATTTATTTACAGTAGATACCTCATTTAAATAAATAATTATATAAGTTATTTCTATTAGGTATACTTCACAAGAATTCGTTTTCGTTGGTTGAATAAACAAATGAATACATTGCAGTAGTACAAAAAAAGCAGGAACCTAGGGAGGGGGCGATCACCTCCTTTCAAACCCATCACACGGTTTTATTGCCACATCCTGTAAAATAGATTTAACAGTATGTAATGTTACATCAGCGATTTGCTCATATAGTCGTATAAAATATATATACTCGTAATATATTAAAATAATAATTTGAAAGAGTTACATTCAAACGACCATTTTGGAGAGAGTATTTTGAAGTTATCGACTGTCAGAATTTGGAAAACCAACTTCTATAATTTAAACATAATAATGAAACTATTAAGAATTTTGAGACTTTATAAGAAATGTACATATATGTATGTTCCCTAGATATTTAATAAGGCTGAATTTAAAAAATGGTTCTTAAACTTGATCGTTTATTACTAACTAGAATTTTTATCTTTTAATAGAAAATTAATTCTAGTTGACACTTTAAAGAGGTCATTTTTTGATTTTCCTAGTAATCACATTATTATTAAATTAAATATAGGTATTTATAGTAAAAATAAACTATACTTACCGAAAGAAAATGACCGAAAATAATTATAAATTGGAAAGTAATAACGCCAGATGCTAGAAATTTGTACTAAATATTTACTACGGATTAACCGTATTGACGTTATATATAATTTTCAAAACTTTTGACCACGTTTCGGTAATTTATAAATAAAATAAAATAGAAATTTTCCAAATGTATTAAAATATAATTAATATAATTTGTTTTAAATCCTATATTTTTATATATATTATATGACTGGTATATACTTAAAGTAAGTTTTAAGTGACGGTAATTCACAGTTTTAAATAGTAACATTTAAACTACTTTTTAAAATCTGAAACACGATTACATTGTACTTATAGTATGTTAATATCTTAATTTAATTCCGAAAAATTTGAATATATAATTCCCGGGATATTTCGGTTTCTACTTTCCACATAGAAAGCTGCATAGATAATTCCCTCACTATATTCTACACTTTTTTTGGTAGAAGTTGTCGAATAAGATATATCGGATAATGAGCTAAATTTATTCAAATTAAAACTTTAAAGTGTGTAAGTTTTTTTGAGCCCAAAGGAAAACTATCGAAAATAATGGAAAATTGTTATAAATTGTAAAATTATATTTTACTAAACTTCTCACAGAATCACTTTTCAAGTGCAATGGTGTATCTTTTATTTCAACTAATGTGTATAGTTTATAATACTAACACTATCTTGTAATTTAGGTATATTATGCAAACAATTTTTAAGTTCAGCTATGAAAATTTTCTATCATTATTATTTTTATTAATTATCTGAACCATTTTCCGTCCATATTTTGGGTTTTCCGAAGCTGCGAAGAAAAGGTATATGTAGGTGTATAGGTACAAAAGTTTCTTGACAATTTCCGTGGATACCGCTGTAGTAACCGAACGAAATCGCGATAACTTTTATTATTTTATTTTTATTTTATATAATACAATTTTATTTTATTTTATATTTATTATAATTTTATTATTTTGTTCGTTTAAATTATGGTATGAATCTACATATTATATGTTCAACTATACCTATAATTAAATTGTGCGTTATACGATTGTTGATATAATACTCTGTAATGAGTCCATTAGTGGCGCCACCTAGCTCTAAAATGTTTGGAGGGGGCTTAAATCCCACCATAATATCGTCTCAAAATATCTGGTGGGGGGGGGGCTTTCCTCCTCTATACTCGATATAAAACAACAACAAAAAAGATGAAAATTTTGAAATTTATTTATTTTTAATACCAGTTATAAGAAAACAATTTTTTTTGGTGGGGGGGAGCAAATTGTATGATATGTTATCGGACATTCAAACTGTTGAGAATAGTTAATAATTATAATATATATAAAAATCTTAGAACGGCAAGTCCGATCTGATTCACTGAGTATAAGTCCAATACTATATAGTCTACAGCTTTTATATTTCATATTAAAATGTATTTTAATTAAATATATTTCAAATTGTCGGACTTCTGTAGTTTTTTTAAAATTGTAATTAAATTTATATTGGTGCGTGGTCGTAACGTGTGAAAACCGATACAACTTTCATCATAATATGTATACGGATGTTCAATTGAACTTTCGAATATTTTCACCGGGTGATAATATGGTTATATAAAAACCTGAGAAACGATAAGACCAAAAGAACTTCATATATGCGGGGTAAGTACCTATTATAATTTATTATACTCGTTATATTTCACAGTACCTAAAATGTATTTCAAATCGTCGTACTAGTTTATTTATATTATACTTTTATTATAAATACACATGACAATAAAACATAGAATGTCCTGGCGATTTTACCGTGATTTGTCTTCGCTCCATTGACTATGATTCCAAAAGGAATCTTTTTAAAAATTAGAAAAAATTAGATTTTTGATGTTGAATAAAATAAATATTCAATTTAATGCTAATAAAAAGTGTTGTATCCCTTTTCATTTTTAAATATAGATAAGTGTTTTTTATACCTATATATATTTTTTGTCATTTTCTAATAATTATTATAAGAGACATATATTAAAAAATCGCACAGCATTGAGAGTATTTTTTCCAATTTTATGAAAACCGAAATTCATTAGTTCAGATGTTTAATCTGAACCCGAACGCATTAATATACTTACGCTTTCGCAGACAAATTGTTATACGTTCACAATTCACACACGTTTGTTCTCGATTTGTTTTGATCATTTAGAAGCTTCTTTTGCATTTATTATTAGAATATATATTATTAGAAAACTTCTATTACTATAGTAAGTATATCTATTATAATCCAAAAAAATATTTAATTAATTATGCATTTTAATTATGTATAATATAATATAATATATTATAATGATTTTTTTTAGAAAAAATGTACCTATTTACGTTTAGAGGACATCGTTGTGACTAAAAAAGATGAATATATCGAAGATCACGAAGATACAGATGATGATGGAGATATTGAAGAAGACAGAGATACCGATGATGACGGAATACCGAAGATGACCTGCTTCTTCTTCGGTTTCTCCGGCATCATCGGTATCCTCGTATTTTTCGATATCTTCGTCATCATCGTTATCTTCGTATTTTTCGATCTCCACGTCTTTTTCAGTATCTTCATCGTCATCGGTATCTTTATCTTCTTTGGTGTTTTTGGTACCAACAACAACGGAGGTACAGAAAAATACAAAGAAACGAAAGGTGTTAGATGACAAACCAAAAATCACAAAAATACCCAAGATACATATATTTTAATACAGGATACGAGTGCAAATACGAGACCTTCACTACTTGTTATGAAAAATGAAAAAGAAAATCAAAAAATATTTTACTTTATACCAATATGCTCAAAAAAATATTACCAAAATGAAAATTTTTAAATTCAGTATGTTTGGGTTATAACTATTACTACCTACTATATAAACAATAATTAATAGGTATATAATTATTAATTACTATAACTATTTATAATAAGCTATTTAATATTTTATAAACTATTCTATATTAATATATATATTTTATGACACTGATGAATTTTCAATTATTTCCTGCCTTGTCAACAATAAAATTTTTATACATTTTTAAGTATAAACGATAATATATATATAGACTAAATTAATGTACGAAAAAATCCAACAACACTTGACAAATTATATGCGTTATCCTAAGTTTATACACATATGTAAAATTAAAACCATATAATTCGGAAATCAATTTTGGACGTCAGTTCGAAAAATTTTTGTGGGACTTTGTGGATGCAACCCGTAAAATACCGGTCTTTAATTCATGTATAGGTAGTCAATTTTTAATACGAGAAAGTGAAAACCCACATATTAAATAGTAATATAATAAAAAATACAATCGAAGATAATCGATTTGTATGCGTATATGTAATATTGAATTCAAATCATGTAAAATATGAATATAATATAATATTATAATGAAGGTATCATATATACAACTCAATAGAAATGTGATATGTATATGCGTGTATGTTTTTTATATAATATGACAGGTTTTTTTTTTATAATCGTATAGATATTTTGCCCAAGTCAGTACTTTTTAAGATTTGTTAATAAATTGAAAAAAAATGAAACGACCTATTTAACATAATATTATTATGTACGTTTGCGTATACGAATCAAAATTTAATACCTATACGACTATACAAATAATAAGTATATTATATATGTATAATATTATACGCAGTATGTTATATTTTTAGTGTAGGTAAATATATATCCAAAAATTTTAGGAGGAGTTACCTACTACGAAAATTATTCTAGTAGTACAAAGCAATCATTACATGCTTGTGAATTTTCGGTAGAAAATTGCATAGATATATACAGTAGGTATGTAAATTAAATTTAAAGTCAGTAACTCTAAATCTTGATACAGTGCGAATATTTTACTGCATTTTTTCAAATAAATATATAACTAATGAATCTTTTTTTTGCATGATTTACAAAAATAAATATTTCAAAAATCGACAAAAAATTTTTTTAAAAATTTGAAAATGGCAATTTTATTACTTATTGATAACACTAAGAAAAAATTTGTTGAATTTGGTTGAATTTTGAACGGAATGAGAGAAACTCATCATTTCAAGGATACAGTATTAAAAAATGTAAAAAACGTTCAATAATTTTAATATATTTTACTGTATTTTTGAAATTATGAAATTCTCTCATTCATTCAAAATTCAGCAAAATTTTTTCACAATATTATGGATAAGTAACTCTATAAAATGGCTATTTTCTAATTCTTCAAGAAATTAAAAAATAATTTTTACTATTTTTGAAATTTTTTTTTTTTTAATATCTCTTAAAACAGAGATCATTAATTACATATTTTATTTAAAAAAATGCAGTAAAATATTTCTCACTGTATCACGAATTAGGGCTACTGACTTTTCTATTAGTGTATACTCGTACATTGTATAAGTGGTACTTTAAAATATTCATTTTTTAATTGTATGTATGTATTGTACATTTTTGTTGATGGAGTATTTTTACGCGTGAGAAAAATTTACCGATAAATGATATAAGAGCATTAAAAACATTTTATTGAAAATCAATTATAATTTTTTATTCTTTTTTTGGTCAATAATAATCCTTGAGATTTGAAATGTTCACCAAAAATGTAATTAAATTCAAAATTAACGTAAAGTTTTTTCCAGTTACGAGCTATTTAGAGAAATTTAAAATTTTGAAGTTTACAAGTCACAATTTAATTCAAGGTTAATTGTACGCTAGGTACTTAAAATATATTTAAAATATAATCATTATAGGTACTTTAAATTTTAATACATTCACCAAAAGTATTCTATCCGACGAATGAAGTACTTCTACCGACTATAACCATCCACAGACCGGTTTATTAAAATATATTTGGGGGCGTTCAAGTATTACCCAAGCACCTAGGGGGAGGGGGGATCTGTCGTGTGCTTATATCTGCTGACAAAGGGAATGAGGGAGGGGGTTAGAACCATGCTGATGTCAGCAGTAATAAAAATAAAATAAAAATATGTACTTATTTATACCATAATATGTCAAATAAAATTCAAAATATGTAACAAAATTGTTAATTTATTTATAATTAATTCATATAAAATTCGGAATTTTATTTTATTTTTTCAATAGAGGGGGATCATTGGACATATATTGACTTAATAAAGTATGGGGGTCGGACATTCGCTGACAATTGCTGACAAAGGAGAGGAGGGGATCTAAAAAGGCCAAAAATGTGCTGACGTAATACTTCTACGCACTCTTTCGAATTAATTAATTACCTGTACTTGTACATAATTGATAAAAATTAAATTCAGAATTTAATATAGGTAGGTATTTGAATACCATTAAATAATTTATATGATAATATATCAGTATTTTTAATGTATTTATATTTTACAATATATATTAGTATACCGATTTTAAATATATTTATTTATTTATTATATATAATATAATTATAATTAAATGTATGAATTTATAGGTAGTAGAGGAGGATATGTAGGTGTCACGGGAAAATTTTTTTGATAAATCTTTTAAATCGTCAATTTAGTCGTTATTTGCAGGTCTGTTACTGATAATAATTCATTAAACTAAAATATGTATTAATTTCATATGTAGCAAATTCGATCATGCACATACAGTTTGTGTCCAAAATTCTATGCTTATAATTATTTTACAGGTATATATAAAACGAGCGGAAATATTATGTCAGGCAGAAGGTAATTGGCGGATTACGCTGTACAGGAAAACTCCTCCCTAGTTGAATCGCATGATTTAATTAACCGTGTATATGGTATACGAATATAATATAGTGATTATTGAAAACAATGTTTGAATTTGAATAAAAAGACATCGTGTATCTGTCCATCCGGACTAATTATAATTTATCATTTACTAATTATAGATACTAATGAAATGACGAGTTGTTAGTTGTAATATATAATATAATATATAATACCTACCTAGTTATTACTACCTCCTATCATTGTTATTTTAAAAATCGATTTCGTACAACTATTTTTTTTTTTTTTTTCTATTAATTGTTATCGTATAGTATTTGAAGTTTGATAAATTCACTACTCTAATTACATATTAAATATTCACAGCTATAAATTGTTGTAATCACTCGTGCATAATAGGTACACTATATAATAAATAATAATTATATATATTTACAGCCAGTACACAGGTCATTTTTTTTTTTTTCGTAAATATTTACCGTGTTTCCATTTTTTTAAATATCCAACTTACAAATTACAATCAGGTATACTACTCTGAATTACCTGAAAATCGTTGTTCGTGTTATATTAAACTAAGACTTCTTAATTTTATCCCACATTCTCTGAACCATATATATATATACATCAATAAATATTTAGGTAGTTAGTTTAATATCAAGACCTGCAATAATATAAATGTTACGAGAATTTCGCTTTTTTCTAGTATATAATTAGATATAGGTAGTTATTTGGGCTTATTATTATTTTTTTTCTTAGATAGAACACCCAGTGAGTAATATTTCTTCTTGATTCAATGTCCATATTTGGATATAGAAAACATACATACTTAAAATTACGTGTAAGTACATAATATGGGTATCTTACTTTATTGTCGTGACGGGCATCTCCCAGTTAACGTGTAATTATTTATATATTTATTTTAAATTAAAATAACTAATAATAATTGAAGGGGGGGGGAGTCCTTTTGGAGGTTTGCAATGTTTTATAGTTACACCGTTGAACAATAGTAATATTATTAATACGTATTATGAAGAACAATATTGTTATAAATTATAATATAACTAAACATAATATGGAAGATTACAGTTTGATTTCCATTAATTTTACCAATATAACATTATAAAAAGTAAATCATAACTTGTATGGATACCTAAACTGTAGGCTACACACACACTGTAGTCTGCACTGTGATACCTGTTTAAAAAATATTGAATTACCTCCCGCGTCATATGTAGTTTAACATTTTATACTCGAATTACCTCCGTTAAAAGTTCAAATAGAAATCGATAATCTATAATCGATATTTTATATTTTAGTAGCAGAAATTATTATATTATACTAATGTAAATTTAAAATTTTCAAGACACTTCGGTTTCCCACGACAAAATTGAATTTCGGTGACATTGTGGTGGTTAAATCATCGATTTGTAAATTTACAAAACTGTACCTACTAATTTTTATTTAAAATTAAAAAAGAAAATGTGAATATTAATAAAATAATGGGATACATCGATCAATCAGTGGGTATGATACGGGCGGCAATTTGAGTCAGTGTTTCCAAAGTTTCTTAAATATGTGACAATACCCGTATTGTGTCTTCAAAATTACCGCATTTTACATGAAATTATCCTGCCTAAAAATAAATCATGGAAGATTTAAGAGCAAGACATCCCGTGGAGGTAGAGGGAGGTGTCACTTATTAATTAATTATTTTTGGAGATACCTCTCCTCCACACAAAATATTTATCGGACGGTCCTATATATAATCAGAAAATGTATATTATATTAATATATAACCTATATAATAATCAGATAATGTTCATGTGTAAAGTTGAGAGCTGACGATAATAATGATAAAAGTTATCAATACCATCCGTGATATGTCGAAGAACCACGGTTAATATGTGATTGTTGTTAATATTAAATATGTTATATGAACCATGAACGGTGGGCTATCTAATAGACACCGAGATACCTCGTTCACAGCTGATATTTTTTGACTATTAATATTGCTATTAATAAAAAATATCAAAAAAAAAATAAGAATTTATGACCCCCGGGCGGCAATTCGATTGATAAAAGGTCTACTACCTGAATTTGGGAGACAATTTGAGTGCGCCCGCCATATATAGTCTGCTTTCAAAAAGGATGTCAGTATGCTGATTTTCAAGTAGTAATATATAGGCAACTTTATAAGTATTTCTAGAAAATTATACTCAATGATTTAAAATGTATAAATACGTTTTAAAATTAATCATATGTTATATAAAAAAAATTGCCTTTAGTCTATATATAGTATAGCTCTCTCAATACTTCACTTACAAGTTACAATAAATGTAATGTAATTATTTTAATAGAGGAAATAGCTTTAAATAAAGCTTTTCGAAGAATGTTAATAGTCTAATATTCATATTATAAATATTAACTTTATTCATTTAATATAATATAATAAATAATAATGAATTATATCTGATAAAAACAGTTTTTAAAAAAATCTTGTAAAGTTAAAAATCTAAGATTTGTAATGTCCAGATATGTAATGCCCAGATTTGTAATAACGTTCTGACTTTTACAGTCCAAGTTTTTATGTGCTTTTAATGAAAGGTGTATTACTAAAGTATAAAACTTGTATGTGCGAAAAACTTTTGAAATTATTACATTGGTAAATTTGAAATTAAGTTATTAACCACTAATTATTTTTCCAGAGAAAAATCATGTGGACATTTTTGTGATGCAATTCGTGTACACTCGTAATTTAAAATCGACTGACTATTTTATTAATTTTACTTTTTAATTTACAATAATAAAATGGAAGACACCATAGTATGTTCTGATTTATAACTTAATAGTGAGCGATTTGTTACAACACGATCGTTAAAATATTGCTTATCTTATAAATTGTTTCTTTCCAGCATTGTAAAAAAACGTAATACCTTTAGTATTTTTTACTGATGTTGCAATAAATTTACATAGTAAATAAGTAAAAAATATTAAAAATGTAATTTGGTTGGATTTCGCACAAATTCTGGAACACCATATTGAATAACTCAAGTTGGAAAACTATAGTGCATAAATCTTGAACCGTCGCAGGGCACAAATTATGTGTATCATTGGAATTTTAAATTTGCTATACTAGCGAAATTTACCAAGATATTATATTCACTCCACCAACCCTGAAAATTTTGTTTTTAGAATATTTAGTGGTGATGATATATTAACACAATTTTCATAAAAAAATATTACAATATTTTTGATTTTACAGTTAAACTTATTTATTTTTAAATGTATCGGAGAATCTATTTAAAATTAATTTTACATCAAAAACATATTAAAAACTTCTATTTTTTCAAATATTAATTTTAAAAGTACTCTGGAAATGTTATTTACGGATTAAAAATAAAGTTAAATAAAGTTGGTAATTGCAAGGCTACAGTTTTATAATTTAATATATATATATATATATTATATAGCTTTAATTGTACATAAATATACATTATATTATACTAAATTGTAAATTTAATAACGACTATAAATTATAATAACTAATAAGATTAAATAAATTGTATATTATATCTATATATATATGTACATTATAGGTACACACATAATTTGAATTACTTATATATTTCATAAAATTGAATTAGACAATTTTTATTCTTGTTCATATTTTTGTATTTTTATTAGAAGATATTCTATAATATAAAATTATTATATAATCAATAATTCTATAAACTCAATTTTCTCGATTTTTTTTGTAATTATAGATAAATTTTCAGTTTAAATTTCTGATTTTTATATAGATATTTTTATTATTGTGCCTATATAAGCTGTATGTATTATAACCTATAGACAACATTTAAAATTAATTTTGCATACATTATATTCATGTTGTTTTTGTACTCATTCCAATATTTGTATGTGTTTTCTTGAAGGAAGGCTAATTATTTTTTAATGTATATTCGGGTAAATGTTGATCCTTATTTTGCACATTATAATAGTTTCGAGTAAAATATGTTCATAATATGTATTGTATAATGAATATTATTTTAGTACTTTTTCTACATTTTACTTTCTACTTTTCCTAAAGCCTTAAATCATATGCGCGAAGACATCACAGGTAGGTATATGGAGTGCACACTTTATGACGGGCTGAACTCTTACATTATTAAATTTAATGTATTATTATTATAATAATATATTATTAATAAAAATATATTATATTATAATTAGAATACTATATTATTTAAAACATTTAGGGACATTCTTTTTTACTTTTTCGTATTAAACAGTAAAAAACGATATAAAATTAAAATCAAACTGGTAAATATAATGTATATTTAAAATCATGTACATCCGAATACCTATTGTTTATTTATTTTTCTACTTACATTTTAAAATAGTTCTCAAAAATAATTGAATTTGTACTTCTACTCGATTATAAATTAAAATTGATTCGACGAGCGGAACAAATCAATTAATTTATATATTTTATGGCCCTTATACAGTTTACTGGATGAGAAATAATGTTTCAACCTTTTAAAAATATATTATAATTTACTGAATAAATTAATTTAAGTTAAGGTTTTTTAAAAACCGAAGTGTACAAACATTTTAGCATCATTTTGGTTACCGATTTAAATCTATTTATGTAAAAATGTAATCGATATTGATTTAAAAAAATGTACTATTTTTCAAAATTTGATTGAATTTGAAGTTTTAAAACTATTGAAATTTCAAGGGATGCAAAAATACATATGTTCTTTTCACACATGAGATTACGCCCGATCAGGATTGGTGAAGATACCTACTAAACAAATGATACGTACACAAATAGGTACATAATACTTTCATTTTATGTTGATATATGATACCTACATAATTAGAGATGTAGAATTTACCAGTACAGTTTTTTTGGTAAATTTAAGCAAACTTGAGTAAATCGGTAATTTTTTTTATGTATAGATATTATATTTTTAGGTGAATTTTGTAAATTAACTTTTTTAATTATAAATTTCCTATTTATAAAATTATTCACAGGAAAAAAACATTACATTAATTTTATTATACTAAATAAAAGTTAGGTATCTTAGGTATTACATCTGGTATTACACTATATAGTAAAGATGTTTAAAATGAGAGGGTCACTCGATTATAAGTAGGTACGTCAAAAAAAAATTCACTTGGTAAATTTATCGAGGATGACATATCTATACATGATATACATTTTATATGTAGTAAAGATACAATGTTATAAAAGTATCAAAAGTACGTAAAAGTAAAATGTTATGCTCTGGCTCTTTCAATACAAGTAAAGTAAATAATTGTTAACTTAAGATTTAAAAGTCACGTTACATTTCTATTGATTGTAACTATTAATTATGTACTTTTAAATTATCAGTATTACCATTATTATAAATATTTTATTAATAAAATTATTAAATATTAATATATTTCTATACCGTATTTCGTTTAAAATTCAAATTTTTATTTTTACACAATTTAGTAGATGAAGTTTAGGACAAAGAAGAAATAATATTATACAATTCTTCAGAAATTTCGTAATTCATTCCATCCATATATAGGACATAGGTATATTATATATATTATTTTTAGTTTGCTTACCTATACCTATAATTATTTTTTAAATTGTCAACAATATTTAGTACGTTTACATTGGTGTGATTATTAAAATATAATAGTGACAGTTATGAGGGGGGGGGCCAACCCCCCCCCACGTTACCATTTACTCACAGTGGTAAGTGTACGGTCTAAATTTTATTATATTTTTTTAGGTCCTGGTATAAATGCAAGCGAAATGTAAAAACGCCGATGGCTCCATGTTGAACTTTTCGCGTATTCCTTAAATGTCGTAAAAAGTTCATAATAAAAATATATTGTTTTGTTTGCAAAAAAAAAAAATAAAAAAAATTGGCAAATCGCTTTAATTGTTTTAGGCCAACAGATGGAGTGCGCGGCCGTCGACCTGCCGCTACCGCAGCCGACCGGCCGCTCAGCTGACCGTCTTCGCCGTCATCCACCCGTCGCTGCCCGCCGCCGACCATCCCGCGCACCGCTTTTCCAGATCGTGACCGCCCACCCGTCGCGTTGCGGCGGCGCCCCCGACAACGACATGCATCGCCCGCGAATCCGTCAGTCGGCACGTTCACACCTGGTTGGACGTAACGCGCGTTTCTCCACTGCCGCCTCCGGTGAATCCGCCTGCCATCGCGTGCCGTCGTTTCGTATTTTTTTTTTTCTTTTTTTTTTCGAATAATAATACCTAATACTAAATATATTTATATCGTCGTGTTCTATTATTATTGTGTCATTATTATATTAGTGTTTAGTCGTTGTCAAAATGAATATAAGTACGGACATTTGAACGCGGTCCGGGTAAGGTATATCTAATACATTAGTATTTAGTGTCGATTCGTGCTTGTGTTTTAATAAAACGTGCGTTTTCGGTTTTATAAAAAAAAAAAATAAAAAATAAAAAATTCTGCTCCAACAATACCGATTGATGCGCACCGTTGCCGCGGACGAGACGTCGTGGTCAACGTAATCGCGAGTGTCTTCACGGTCTTCAATCGCGGTTTACACCTCTGTAACGCACCGTACGCACTACCGATATGCGTCCACGATTTCTGTTGGCCATCATCGTGTTGTCGGTGCATCGACGGTGGGACGGATGCGCCTATCCGACGTCTTCGGATACGGCAGCTATTGACGCAGAATGCAACATCGCCGTACAGCGGTTCCGGTCGGTCGGCCTGTACGACACACCGTCGTCGCGAATCAACCAGGGTAAACACCCCATTATACACATTATATGTACTATAGTTGATAATAATATATCGCCTATGCAGTGCTCGAATTAGAAAAATAGATGAAGGTACCATCGGTATTTCCCTTGGTATTTCAATAAATGAGCGTTCCCTCAAACTATGTAACTCGTATTATAATAGGTATACCTACTGTGAAAAAAAATTCGTAAGGGTAATATCAAAATATTATAAAATAGTAAAGGTACTCCATCCCCTGAGCAACCCCCACCCCCAATTCTAATACTGCGGCCATGCACAAGAATAGTGACACAACTTAAAAAAAAAATCATGCATTTTTAGTTAGCATTAAATATTGAGTACACTCAATGTGTACTTTTATAAAGCATATTGACTTATGCCAAATAACGGCATTAGATATTTTACTTTTTTAATATATTTTTCTGTTTTCCTAATCAAATTATTTTGCAGTGTAGGTACCTATATTTTTCATAAAAAATCACATCAAAAAAATTCAGCTATATTATTATTATTTTTAAGCTATGAATAGGAAAAAAAAAAAGAACAAAATATTAATTGCATGTATGATAGATACTACAACAGTTGCCCAACAGCCATGCATTTTTGTATATTTTAATAGCCCCCGTGTATTTAAGTCGTGTCACTATTCTATTATTACCTATAAATATATACCTACCATGCATTTATATACGATAATAGCATATTATATATATTTACTATAGATACTATTTTCCGCGGTACAGTGGATCTACCGGTGGTTGGGTTTTGATCGTGGTTTGATGGTTTAAACGCGATGGACTATTGACGATTGATGAGTGACTTTTTCCAAATTGACTACCTATTTACACTATTTTAGTAACGTTTTTTTTTAAGAAGACATTTTACAACCGATATTTGAAGAGTGCATACGTAGGAAATTTTCAAGACATTTTAAGTTAAATAGAAGTCTAACAATTGAAAAATGTTTAGGTACATATATTTACAAGTGATCCCATGTCAATATAATTTTTTTATTGTTGTTTATTCTATGAATTTATAAAATTTCATTAAAAATAGGTACCTATTATTTTCACATTTCTCATTACATTATATCAATTTGCAGAAAACATCATAGAAAGATAAAACCAATAATATGCTATAAAAACATTATAGCGGCCTATGTTTGTCGATATTTGCATTTAGATACATTATATAAGGGGTTTTAACAATCGATATTTCTCATATTAAAAAAAAAATGATTAATTATATATTAAAAAATTAATAATATATTGAAAATTCGCTATGTAGGATACCAAAAATGTGGTTATCTGTTAGTTGTTTTTTTGTTTCATACTTCTAAAAGGTGTGCAAGTTGATAAAATTGAGGAATGCTAATAAGAGTTTTTTTCTTTTATTGAAAATATACATAGCTTTGACGTGCTCTTAAAACGCACATTTAAATCTAAAAACGAGATTTGTAGGTCCATTAAGAAGGAAAATACAGAAATTTAAAAAGGTTCTTGTGGATTATTAAATCAAAGCTCTCCTGAACAATTTCAAAGTACTCGAACTGATTCATTCTAAGTTACCGATGTTGTGCATACCTACATATTATATTTTTAACTCAACGAATTTGAAGATTATAATGGTTTGGCTTATTATATCATGTATGTATATTTGTGCTATTGCAATAATTCAAAATATATATATATATATATATATATATATATTACAAAAAGGCATGTTGTGATATCTAATACGGCGAGTTATTTGATAATATAAATAAATAGTTTTCATTTCATACAATACACCGGCTGATTAGCCACTTAACATTGTATAATTTACTCTTATGAACTGTAGTACACTGTTTTATTTTTATGTCTTTATATTTCCATAGGCTCCTCTTTGTCTGTTTAAAAATAATTTTTCAATTTAATTTGCGTATGTAACACATCACAATAATATTTATCCAAATTAAACATTTTAATTTTAAAACTTTACCAATTATATTGTACCTACTAATCTAAACTCAAGAGACTTCAATTATTACATAATTATTATAATTATATATAATACCTACCCCTCGACCTACCCTTATATGAAATATCAAGGAAAGTATTTAAAAATGAGTTGGTAGGACCTATATAATACGAATACTAATACTATATTATACGAATTTAAAGAATATTTTTAGGTTTTTGTATAACATATTTTATTTTTAATGATTAGATGTTATTAAGATGATCGTTTAAAGTTTATTATAACACTCATTTACACTTAAAAGACTTGTGGTGGGTAGATATTTATCATTATACTCACCGATCATGCAGAGAAAAATATCTATGAAATAGTATATAAAATATAATATAATATAATATAATATTTTTTAAACTAATTAATTTCCTGTAGTATTTTATTATTTTTAATGTTAGTTTATATAAGAGCTAATTGATTAAAAATATAATTATAATGATTTAATGTAATTTGTACCTATCACATCACATATATACTATATTTCTACAGATATAATGTAGAGTATGATAAGAAATGTTCATAAACTTTTCTTTATGTATAAATACGTGAGTTTAAAGTTGTTTATAATTTACTTTAATAATACAGAATATACTAAAATAATACGAAACCCGGGATGAAACCATATGTATACATGTATAATACAATGAGATAAAATAAAAAGTAATTTAATATTATACAGTACACTTATACATATATATTATATACTAAGATTAAAATTGAGGATGCATAATATAATAATTTATAAATTTCCTTGAAAAATTGTTCCGAAATGTGTGTTTGCAATTTATTTTTGAATTCAAATTTGTCCAATATATAATATATATGCCTACATATGCCGTACAATAGTTTTCTGCTAACTATAAAATTACATACTTTTTTAATGACAAGAAGTTGCTATATTTTAATGGAGTTTAATTTATAAAAAATTGATAACAATATGAATATTAAATACTCGGTTAGTAAAAACAACAAAGTAAAACAATAAATTACGACGGGTTTCTCTAAAGGTTTTCTTCATTTTAATGTGCGTAAACGAAAAACCTTTTAAACTTTACTGGGGCAAAAAAAAAAAAACGAAAATAATGTCAACAACAGAATGATCTTAATATTAAATCAAATATCAATGTTTTTCGGATAACTTTGGTCGTCAATATTGTTTATATACTGCAGTTTGGGTGATTTTTAATTTATTTATTTTTAAATGTACATGATATGATATATATATATATATATATATTACATGTGTAAATCTTGTAACCTCGGGGGTAGGTTCTTCATCTCCACAAAAAAAAGGTACTAATCTCCTAATTGAACGTGTAGGTTTTTTTTTTTTTTAAATTAGACCGCAATGACTTCATTATGCCACGGTTACAAGGGTTATCGTGATCGCGCGTTCTCCGTGTAAAATGCTATTATTGCCGTACGGGTCAGCCGCCTCCTATAATTCAACGGTAACCACAAGCGCCGGCGCGATTACTTTATTGTTGGTATAGCTGGTATATATCGAGGACTATCTAGTATTTGGCGTATGAATTCGCAGTTGTTGCTTTTTTTTTTTTTTTTATCAACAATGTTTTTATTGGCACTGTTTAGAAAAAAAAAAACTGTATTAAATTTAAAAAAATAAGTTTATATCCAATTAAGTAACTACCTACAACGTACCTATAGTTGAGAAATTTTAATTAATTAATACATTTTTAAAACTAAGTCACGATGCTGTTAGGTCATATTGGCTTGTCGTTGAATTGTTATTTATCTATATCTACTGTAATATTAATTAGGTCGATTATTCTCGCGTAATAAATTAATAATTCATATTTCTTTTGGTACTTGACTTGCGAAATCACATATTTAAGATTATGATAATTCCACTATTACATTATATATTGTGTATATACGTATATACTTCAATTTAAATTTCTAAAACGACTATATAGAACGATTAGAACTCGACTGAAAGTTATACAGGTACATTATACATCATATGCTTATATATTATGATTTTATTATAATTAATCATATAAAAATAATTAATAATGAAATTATAGATATTTTTGTGCATTAAAAATCATGTAAAATCTTATGAAAACAAATTCGCTAAATGTTTCGTGATAAATAATGTGGTAGGTATTCTGTACATTCTTGATTACTGATGTCAATAATATTGCAGATTGAAAAAATAAAATATATGTAAATGCTAATAGTAAATGATGCCGATCAATTAAAATATCAGTTTGTCTAATAAAAAAATTAATTGATTTGCCGTTATTGAATTTTCAATAAAAAATTATTGAATACAATATTTTAGTATATTTTTTTTTATGTGTATACATCCCGTCGATAGACTGTTCAGAATAATTAATTTAATTCATTTTTAATTTTAATTTTCGATCGAAGTGTACGATTAAATTGAAAATACATTTTTAAATAAAACTTGCATATTGAATTTTGCGGGAACGAAAATACAGGTTGCTCCGATAGACACACCACGTTACCCACGTGGACACCTAAACACCTTTACTAATAAGTTATATTTTGAAATCAAATACCATATGAAAATTAAAAAAAAAAAAATGAGCCGACCCAGTCTCAAACACCCGAAGTCCTATAAAAAATAATGAATTTCATCCCGTGGACATACGATCTATTGGGACCGAGGTGGGGCATCGTTGTTTGGCCGAACTCCCGTGGCCGATTGCCAACCGGACCGAGTGGGCGCGGACAATATTTTCAAGCATTAGCCAAAATTTAAAAAAAGCAGTCCGGCTGGTCAAACTTTATCACTAATATGGTCAACAAAAGCATATATAATATGACATCTTTAAAATCTAGTTCGCCACATAACAATGCACTCAAAGTTATTATATATTTTTTTCTATTTTCCAAATAAAACCATTCGTTTTAAGATGTTTTACGTGCTCGTAGTTTAACCGAATCGGCTAGATAATCCGTGGATTTAAATATATTATGCAATAAAGACGATTTACATAAAAATAAGCACTTTAATAATAATTATATAGTTCAACGGCCGTGACATCTTTAATAAAATCGCCGTTTGCCGAGGAATTCACAAGTTCTTAAAATATTAAACATATATTATACGCCTGTTGCAGTTAATTTAAATTTAAGTATATAAAATAATTACTTGTAGTGTACTAAAATATTTCGTGACTTAAAATGATCGAGTTATTATTATTATTATTATTATTATTATGTTTTAACAATGAAAGCTAAACTATTGTATTTTAATATCTTCATGGGAACTGCATAATAAGTATAACACATATTAAAATGATTTAAGTTCTCTTTTGTTTTGTTTAAAAAATTATTTTTAAAATATATCATATCGAAATATGATGACGTATTTCAGAAATTCTCATTACCAACCAAAAGGAATATCACATAAAAACCGTTGAACAGAATGATATAATATTATATGAACGTAGTTTTCAATATTGTAAAATATAGTCATTCCTACCGGGTAGAACACTAGAACGTATCCGTTCCAGAGTACCAGACGTTTAATATTATAATATATATATATATATTTAGTATTATTCGGAATTCCAGTGTTTTAGTCGTCACGTCTGTGCCGCGCATAAAACAATGTAGAATTTAAGTGGAAACGAGCCAAATAACTCTGCAATCTTGTCTGCAATTGTCTGAATACGGTTAATAATAGGAAGGCGGATTTATTGGTCTTAAAAATATTCCCTATATGCATTTCGGCTGGATGGAAAAGAAAAGAAAAGAAAAGATGTTTCATTTAAAAATCATCCGGGAAGTCGGCCAAATGGATTTATCAACGTTGTAAATAGGACATGGGATGTATAATATAGTAATTGTACAGTATATCTCTCGCGGTATTTTATTTACGAGGCGTTACGCTTTATTACTCGGTAGTCGAGCCGATGATTTGATAATACCGAATATTATTACAATTTCTTAGACTATATACTTTACTTATAATATGGTCGTCAACAGTATGCATAATATTATAATATATATAATTAAGAATAATCATGCGCTATAATCTGGTTATAAAGGATAAACTTAATGTTTCCCGGTCGGTCCGGTCGGTTCTCAACACCCTTTGGTGTATATGATATAATGTCGAATTATTTACTACTTCCGCGCAATACGGTTGACGTTAATACGTAATATCATAATACACCTTGAAACGATAAGGACACATTTCTAAATTGGCGAGGGTCCGATTAACGCATGCACTATATATATATAAATATATATAGATATATATTTAATATAAGTACCCTACAAACTCCGGTAGTAGGTATTCCGAGTAAAATATTCATTGATCTTATGTTTTTATAATGCACTTTTCGATAATTAGTCGTCTGAAAACATATTTAAATTTGTCCTTTTGTCTACAATTTTTTATTATAAGATTATCGTGAGTTTTTCACGTTTTCGCAATGTACAATTTTAATTTTGTGTAATCGCGACGTTTTAAATGTATTTAATTTTTGGATTTTTAAAATAGAAGACCGGCCGTTAGGGCATCAAACATTTCAAAGACGTGTGTTTAGGCATTTTATTGAAAATAATATATAATAAATGGATACCTATACATAACTATAATAGTGTATACCTATATATATATATATATATATAACATACCTATATATTATAATATTATGAAAACCTATATGCTTGAAATAACAATTATTATTGTGTGCATAATAACTATATTAAAAATCAGTCATATCAAATGGGTCAAATTATATATTTAAAAACAAATAAGTATTGGAATATTTACGGAACAATTAATTTTTACTAATTAATTTTTATAAATTATACATTTTAACCGTTTTTTCGAGGGTATTTTCTTTCAACTTTCAATACTATAGGTATGTACAAATATACATTATTGTGCTCATGGTGAAATGGATATTAAATGGGTATATTATGATCGATTGATAACAGTGCGCAGTTTTGATCAGGGGTTCTTGTTTAGGCAACGAATTTACATAAATGTATAATATCCGAAGGCGTAATAATATATGAGACGGGTGATAATGCAACATGATCTGTATGCAGTATGCAATAATCAAGGCGATGCACCTGTGCAGAATTATGACTTAAAGTGTGGCTCTGCGTCGAGCATACTTCTTATTCACCTTACCATGCTTGTACAGTTGCACTTTATAATATATAAATGTGTATTCAGTAGATGGTATAAGTACACGTACCTATATAATCAGTGACCTATCGAGGGTATTAAATTATTTAAAATGATCAAAATTGGTTCCCAAACGGGTACATTTTCGGATAAAGTTATCATCTGGTAAACAAACGACTTACGTCTTTAAAATCAACATACAAAGTAGTTAGGTACATTGAGTTATAGTTATAGTTCTAATGAAAAAAAAAACGATTCAATGACCAATTCAAATATGTTTTCCGGAAGTCTTATCGCATTACTATATACGTTGATCGTTTACTAGTTGACAATAAAAGACAACGAATAAAGGATGTACGTTTCGGGAAATAAACTTTTTCAATACTCACATATTTAAATTTCTGTCATTCCCGTCATTCGGGTCTCTAGATACGCCCCTACGGTGTTTACCAATAACCTAATGCGCGCGTCACGCGATATAATATAATATAATGGCGCAGTAAGACTACGCGCGTACTCGTACATAATATTATAATCAATGGCGTTCTTAGGATTTTTAAATGGAGGGAATAGAAAAAATTAATTGCGAAATGAACCGTAGGTGTTACGTCTTAGGCGAACGGGGGAAACTTCTTGTGAATTTTCCTGGTTTTTTTTACAACAAAAAATTAAAACCACCAGCCGGAAAATGTTATCACATATAATGACCAAGGTTATTGACCATATTTTATCTTTACTATCCACGGTCTTATAAATATTAGATCTGGCAAATCATGTCGAGTGCATGACGTGCCTTTAATGCTGCTGAAAATCAGATCCGACCCAGTGATGCGTACCAATTAATAGTAATCGTAATTCATCGTTAAATTGTTCTATGATGAATAAACGTTTATATTATTTCTCCGATATTGTCAAACTATATGAAAATGTTTATTAAGCGACTTATAGTCACTTATGACTACTATAGAGCACAGTACTGCGCCTGATCTGAATTATCGCCTCATTTTTGCAGCGATATGGGTACCGGAATTGATATTTTGCGATTGTAATATATATATAGCGTTGCACTATCCTGGTACTATCACTTACCCGCTGCGTTATCATATCGCAATATATACGTATTATCAGTATTTTAGACATGAAGACTGCGGCGGTGAGTTGCGCGGAGAAAATATTATTGTTATCACGCGCGTTACCCGTACATATACAGAGCCATTTGTCCGGATGTCCGGCGTGTGTGGTGCAGTCGACCGAGAGGGGTGTCTTATTGTGCAGCCGGTTGTTGTCGTTACAGCCGCAGTGTACGTCCGTGGTGGGTGCGCTGCGTCGGCGGGTGGTGCACGCGGTGTCCGGCGCTCTGGTCAAAGACGGACCGGGAGGCTCGTTGCCGCCCGAGACGGACCGGTGCGCGCACACACACACACACACAATCGACCGACGTGTGTGCGATGCGTATAAAGCGCGTGAAAAGATGACCGAGGACGGCGGCTGCGGTGCTCGACGGGGTGGCGGCAGCGCGGCGGCGGCGGGACAAACGCACACAAACATCGCTGCTGCAACATTCCATTCGGTCTGGTACGGACGGTTTTTAAACGCCGGTGGCCCGCCGCCGCCGCCGCCGCCGGCGTACGCACACACACACACACACACACACACACGCATGCACCTCCCACGCGGTGTACCTGTACACGCGGCGTAAACATCGCCCCGCCGCCGCACCGCTCGCCGCGCGGGTCCCTGACGCGCGCCCGCCCGAAAACTTGTTCCCACGAGTCCGCCGAGACCACCGCCGCGGCCCGGGCGGCGGGCATAATGCGCGCGATCCGCGGTGTATGCCTAGGCCCGGTGAACTTAATCGACGTAATCGTCGGAGGCCATCGGTTCCCGTCCGGCAGTGTGTTAATATAGAGGACGTGATTTGTGGTCACCGCCTGATTATAATGTGGGATATTGGCAGTTGTCCGACCGTTGATAAGGTATTGAAATGATAAGGTGTCCGACATCAAAAAATTATTACCAACCGTTGCCAAGTAAATTCCATGTATCAGAATATAAATACTTATGATAAAA
>JAIPRL010000053.1:170615-210872 GCA_025469235.1 Pemphigus obesinymphae | reverse complement strand
AGGAACGAGGATAGGAACTAGTTCCTTTCTTCAAGCCTGGAACTAAAAAGGATTTAGTTCCTTTTTAACAAAAGGAACATGAACGTGAATTAATTCCTTTTTAAAAGGAACATTCCAAGCACTGTTATATGATATTATAATATACGTATGTGAATTATACTTACACGTAGGACTAGATTAAGGATTTAGCGAGCCTACGATTAATTTGTAAAAGGACCATTATATATACTTATTTTATAAAATTGTAAATTTTCTGTTATAAAAACTCATGAATATTTTATAATAATATTTGCATATTATACAACATGACGTACAACCCATAGAAAAGGTATATACCTAAGTATTTTGTTTAATATTTGTTTTGAAAACTTTTAATTTAACCAAATATACTTTATATGCTTATTATTTTAGGAAATAATAAGGATTTTTATTTTTATATTTAATTGAATTTAAGTCTTCAATCTGATTTGGAATGAGAATTTAAATAAAATTTTTTTTAAACATTGTCCGACTGATTGTAACTATTATTGCATTTTGTTTTTAGATCACATGACACACATGATCCGGAAGTCCAAAAGCAAAACGATCCGGGTTCTGGCGGACGTGTACGTGGCCATTGAGGGACCGGCAACCCGACTCCTGGATACGTTCTATGGCAGGTTGTCACGATACGTGCACGAGGACCCGGAAACCACGCCGGGCGTCGCTTTGGAGGAAGCAGCGTCTAGGCTGTTCTCCGACCTGTTCGCGGTCGTGTACCGGACAGTAGCTGTAGCGTCCGACAAACTGGATGAGACCTCGCAATTTGATGAGGATTACGTCCAGTGTCTGGTCGGCAAAGCTTCTGAGATCAGACCGTTCGGAGACGTGCCATACACGTTGGCCAAGGACATTTCCAGGACGTTCGCCGCAACTAACGTACTCGTACATGCACTCAGGTATATAAGCCGAAAAACTGAATTTTTTAAAAAAAAATTTAAAAATTGGTCACCTAAAAACGAAAATGTGTTAATTAAGGCTCGGGACTTAATGCTTGAAATTTAGTTATTCGTCAATTACAAAGATAAAGGTAGTTATTAATTGTGCAATGTGATTTACAAGATAAAATAGTAATTGTTTTAAAATTAGTATCTAAAAATTTTTTTTTCCATATTTCATGATAATTTCAAAACATTTTGGTGCATATTTTAAAAATTTTTATTGCATATTTTGATAATTTTCCGTGCATTAAGTCCCGAGCCCTAATGATAATATATGTTGGATTTGAAATTGTCCAAAGATCGTATTTTAAATTTAAAATAAACGTTGAAGAAATATTTAACTAAAATCAATAGAATCAAATTTTAAAGCTATCAGTACTAAAATCCATTTAAAAATAAAAATGTAAAAACTTCAAAACTTCAATCAGTATGGGTTTCAAAAATTTGCTATTTTTTTTTCTCTAACTATTGCGTTTAGTAAAAAGATATATCTATACATTCGAAAAATAACTACACAGATGGTTTTCATTGTCATGTGATCAAATTGACGAAAGTATTAATTATTAAGTGTAAAAATACGAATTTCAAGGGATTATAATAGTTTTTTGATAAATGTAATTATTCTTTATTTTCTTAAATTTACGATTTAAAATAATTAAAAACACAACACGTACTACTGCTGTTTCTACCTGTATATCTACTAGATTCCTCTTCTGTATATCCTAAGTCTTACCTACTGGGAGTCGAAAACAGGATATCTTGATATTAACACATAATGGTGTTGACGTTAATACTTGTTTTTGTAGATAAATTTAATTCGTAATCTATGTTAATCACATCGGATTCCCAAGTATGTACCTCAGGACTTTGTATTGGTATATGTTTTCTTTAAGTACAGTTTGATTTATGTATGTGTTTTTGAGTAATCCTTGAAAATCCTGTCCTACATGATATGTGGTTTTTATAGTTTTGTTATTGTTTGTAGCATATACTACCCATATTAAATTATTTTAATAAAAATATATTAATATTCGTATTTTAATGATTCGTGACACATATTACTGGGAACCGTTTTTATAGTTTTATTACTTTCTTTAAATCAGTAAAAATTGTTGTAAACTGATATAGTATTTTTATGAGTTCATCACATAGAAAAATTAGGGATAAAAGTACAACAGTGGTACCTAGTGGGTTTTATTTAGTAGGTTTTATTTTCAAAATTTTTATTTAACGACTTACTTAAAAAATACAATTTCTATTACAATTATTATGAAATATGAGTAAATGTATAATATTAATATTATGTTTAGATACGGTGGACAGTTAGTGGACGAAGAACATTCCCGATCGTGGCTGGGCTACGGTAACAGGGAACAGTGTGTGGCTGCGCTGACCAGGATGAGACAGTGTTCGTGGTGCGACGGCAAAGACGCGAAACCATGTCACGGACTGTGCGTGAACGTGGTCCGCGGGTGTCTGGCCAGGGAGACGGCACACCTGGACGCGCCGTGGACAGGCTATTACGAGGCCGTTGACCGGCTGGTGTCGGCCATCAATAACGGACAGTCTTCGGTGTGTCTGGAGGACTTGCTCAGATCCTTACATTCCAGGATATCCGAAGCCATCATGTACGCGATGAATCACGCTTCTGATATACAAATAAATGTAAGTACTTACTTGCATTTTTTAAATCTTAGCACTCGTGTACTCAAAATAAATGTTGAATTAGCCCTAGTATTATAATTTTCAGTCCCAAAAATGGCATATAATATGTTTAATAATTAATATGCTTTTGTGCAGTATTATTATTAAATGACAAATTAAATCAAGTTCACATTTCAATGATAATATGTAAAAAGCATTCGTTACCAGTACCACGCTCAAAAGTAATTTTTGCAATCTCTAAAATTCAATTGAAATTATTAACGCCTAATACAGCTATACATATATTGTTATTAATATACCATAATTTGTTTTAACTAGTTTTATATCCTATTTGAATACGACTATAAATATTAAGAACTACAGCTATACTGGTAAAATGATCGTTTCTAATTTTTGTGATTAATTAGTTTCATTATAATTCGGGTTATTAATCATTTATTCATAAATTTTATATTTTCACTGAGTATCCGGATTTGAATTCTTTAATATTTGTTCGCGTTTCTTGTATACTTACTATAATAACAGTAATTTAATATTCATCCTATAGTATAATATTTAACAATATTATACATAAATCGATATAGACATCCCTATAGTCGTTTCACGTTTGATTATGACATTTAAAAATTTTAAATTAATAGCAGTTTGTATTATAAATATTCGAGTTTCTTCATTGTGTTCGTAAACTATAATAATCTAAAGTCGTACGATTATTATAAAATTATATAATTATTATTGATATAACGAAATACAAACGAAGAATTATTAATGAAAGGGTGATTTTTAAATTGTTCAGGAGCGCATTTTTAGCATTCCATTTACAATATTTAATGCCTATTCACTTTTGTATTTTATATAATACATCGATCTCGATTTAGCTTAAATACTGCAAGATGGTTTAGAAAAAAAAATCTTTAGTCCTTTGAAACCTTTGTTATTCTCGTCCAGTGGGAAATCTCAGACGGCAATTATTCTCGATTCATGGTCCTGGACGACAACCTAATAGGTATTTATTATTTTATGAAGTAACCATTTACTCGATATAGTTTTCTTATTAGTTAACAACTATATTCGGAAATATGTAATAATATTCTCATACGCAAGGTTAGGTTGAGTTCTGTTTTTGCATCACGTGCACAATTTCTACACAATTTTCACCGCCACGTAAACTTTTAAACGGAAAAGACAACAATAATTATCAAACGTATATACAAGTACTTTTTCAAGTAAATATTCCGGTACGGTTTTAATCTATATTTGTACTCGCAAGTCGTCTAAGTGCCCGCCTATAAAACGTTTACCCTACAGAACCTATATAGATAGATAATAGCTGATAACGGAATCCATTCACGTTTTCGAGTGTCCCGTGCCGTCGTAAGTACGAGTAGTGCTTACTTACGAGAGCAAGTACGGGTATGAAACCGGTCAATTATTATCGGTGTGGACGCGTGCAAAAGTAGCCGCTTTAAACGGGCACGGGGGCGCATAGCCGTACACATGCACGTCGGGGCGACGATAAGCCCAAAAAAAAAAAACCACGTGTTCTCCGTCCAAAAATCGAGATGAAACGAAAGACCAGGTGGTCCGAACCCGGTGGAATTCCGTGGCGATCGCCCGTGATATCAATGACTCGGCCACCGCCGCCGGAGCGATCATCGTCGGATATCTCGGCCGACACGATTTTTCTGAATGGTCTGGACATCATGCGTTGCGCGGCGCGGTTATAAGGACCCCCGAAAATACCGGGCCAGACGGTGTGGTGCGCCTGTTTATAGCGCCACCTGATAGTTTATATTATGTACGAAACGCGGCACGTCACCGCAGGACCTGCACCGAGGACCGGTGTGCAAGCCGTATGACTCATCCGAATGAAATGCCCGAAGACTTCCCATTGGTTCGGCGAGAGGAATTCCGATCTGCCGGCACCTTTCACACCACACGCACACAGGTGTACAGGTATATATACACGGGCACACACACACTGCAGGTACACACAGACACACACACACACACACACACACATATGGACGTAGGCGTGTACACAAACGCAACCCTTTCGTTTACTAAACTTGATTTACCATATTTGGACCGGTTCCAACTCGCACACGTGAGCGCATATATTATATATATATGCTGCAGTGCTGCACCTAACGATAATCCGCATTCGCTTATATACATACATATATATATATATATACTATATACTATATACACTATATATATGTATGTATTCTCAAACAAGTATATATATATATACCCTCTTAACAATGTGGATTCACATAATATATTAACAATGAGGCGAATATTCGGTCGATTTGTATAATATGGCACTAACGAGGTGCCGGTCCGCTCGTAGCTGCGAATTCGAATAGATCGCGAAAACCACAACCGGTTTACCCGAAGACCTAGCGACGGTGTAGAACACCGTTTTGTCCAAAAAAGTAAAGAAAAAAAAAATCGGGTAGTACCTATACACCTATATTATTATATTAAAATTATTGCGACGACGACGAGTTTTATGTGTATTTGAATTTTATTATTTTGTGTAAAATTAATAGTACCTGTTTATTGTCGTTTCGTCGGCGTTTAAAATATAATTTAATCGATTGTTATTATGCACGTGCGTGTTGTGGGAACCGTTTCACCTTATAGACTAGATTTTTACTGATTTTTAACGGGAACAATATAAATCATCCGAGTTTTTTTTATTTTTCAATTGGACAGGTTAGCGTATACATACAGTAATGATAATGAAGAAGAAAAAAATTTGTACTCGACGCGATCCAGACGAATCGTCGGCAAAATGAGAAATATGAGAAGTGACAGCAATACAACATAATATTATAATAAAATAATATATTATATCGTCGAATAGCAGAAATATTTCACATCGGTGTTTTGTTGTTTCGACGGGATCTGGGTCAATTTAGTAGAGAGAAAACATGATTTTTTTTCTTTCTAATATTTAAAAAAGAGATGACGTCTTCTTATAAGAACACCGGAAAATATAGTGCATGTATACAAAGAACGGAACGATGAAAAGGGAAAACATTTTTGTATTGAATATACTTGAATACACCTGAGAACGAACACTATATGTTATAACAATGATGTTAAAATCGAGATTAATATTTTGCCAATACATGACGTTTTCGACAGGGTAAAGGTAAAATAAAGGAAATTAAGGCTATAAATCGCATAAAAGCCATGAAACAGAAAAAAAATGCATAAAAAGTAAATAAATAAAACAAGTAAAATCAACACAATTATTATTGTAAGATTTTTTACGATCGCATGAACATAAACAAAACTGCCTTTTTCTTTTTTTTTTTTTTTTTTTTTGTAATCTACAGACTACAAGTTAACTTTTGCCAGCTACATTCGAGATGAACTGCAATATAATTGCTATTGGCTATGGTTCGTTTGTTTAGTGAATACAGGGTGTGGTATATTTTCAAATAAATTATCGATACAATATTATAATAGTATATCGTTGTCACATACAATAATTATTATAACATACAATCATCTCGTATATGGACGATACTTTTAAAAATGATGCATAATTATTTAAGAATTGTTATACGAACAATCGTAAACTTATAATTATATATTTATATTGCAGCTATATATTATCGTAGTAATCACTCTGTATATTTCATAATGATAATATATAGGATGATTCTTATAACCTATACAAACTCATTGTAAATTATTGTTGTATATATATATAACCATTTTGATGTGATTTTTAAGAAAAAATTTAATTATTTTAAATATTTAAATGAAAACTGCAAGTACCAGCTACTCGTACCAATGTTTGACTTTATATTCCAACGTCGAATATTATTTTGAAAATTTAGTTTATGCATATAATCGAATATTGAACGAATATAGTTTATTATTTATTAGAATTTAAAGTTTAGTCGCCTAAAGTATGATTTCTCATTCTCCACCACATTTATTTTCTGAACGTTAAATTTTAATAAATAATAAACTTTTGACATATATAATAGGTATATTAGATTTTTATTTTTTATACATAAAAATGTTCAGAATATGAAATTAAAAGTATAAATTTATACAAAAATGAACAAAAAATAAATTAAAATATTTAAGAAATAAAAAAGCGTAGAATTAGATTCTAATTAATAAAATTAAAATTAGAAATTATTTATACGGTACTTCAAACTAAATGCAAAATAAATAGTCATAAACATGAAAATACTTGCATTTGATTGCGATAATGAAACGAGCATATTAAAAAAATCACCCTGTATAACGGATATCATACCGAGATAAGTACAAAGATTTATATGTATGTGTGACAAGATTATATGCATGGCAATGGCAACGGACGATGCAGTTTTAGCGTGTACCTCGGAATGGAATGTTGCCACGGTGAAGTTGGTTTATTTTTATCGGGCATGAAAAAATAAATAAAAATAAAAAAAGTATATAAAGGATAGAAAGAGATAAAAGGAGATGGTGGGCGAGAAGGAGAAGATGGCCGTGCGTATCATTGGCAACAGGAAATTTCTTATTAGAATCGGAGTGAAGAACGGGTGTCTGGCTCCCCAATAAATCTGTCGAGAGAAAAAAATTCCGAAGATCGTGCCAAAAGCAAAACCATTTCGTACCGTATAAATTCGTCCCTGGGGCAGTATATGAACCCTTTTGATAAATTTAATATAACTGCAGGACAGGTGAAACAAATTTTCATTTATCAATAGATTTTAAATTTAATTGGCCCAGAAATATATTACATATTGGGGTTTCAAAAATTCAATAAACTTCATCGTAAAATGTATACATATTACACACTATAAGGAGACAATATAACTTATAGCAATAATAAATTTTGTATTATTCAATATTTTAAAATATTTTTTTAAACTATTATTATACATATCTGAAATTAAATTAACACATTTAAAATTCATTTTAATTTGTTATGGAAACTTGAAGTAAAAAATGAAATTTTTTTCAATTTAAAAAATAAAAATAAAGTTACAAATAGTCATTTTATAAACCTGACTTTTTGAATACTATGGTTGTAAACACTTTTGCTAATGTTAGTTAATTTATGTATTTTAGAGTTCGTAAATATGTAAATGTCTTTTCACTGATCGATATCGGTATTGGTTATTACAGAATCAACTAAATTTATATATACCAGATAACAGTTTTTTATTTCCATTAACAGTTCTATGAGATGGTATACATGGTACCTAATCGTTTTGTCATTAAAATTGGTATGCAGATACCTATCTATAAATTATATACCAGCTATAGGTAAGAACTAAGGGGTTTTTATTAACATTGGGAAGCAAAAAAAAAATCGTTTTTTGAAAATAATAATGATCAAAAATTTTGAATACCAACATTTTTCCAAAAATCAGATTTACAAAATGGCTATCTTGAATCTTTATTCTTGAATTAGAATATACATTTATACTATTATTGGTTTTTTTGAGTTATTAAAAATATAAAGTATTTTAATTATGGCACAGAAGCATAACAAATTATATTTAAATGAAACGTCAAAATATTGGATAAAAGTATAAATAGTTATTATAGATAGGTACAAAAATGTATTTGTTGGTTTGTATATATCTATACGATTAGATATATAATGACGAGTAAATTGTTTTTATGACGATCCAGTAGTTAGAATTAAAATAGATTTTTGTAGGTATATATAATATATTATATCATACACATTTTTTTATTTTCGAATTATTTAGAAAGAATTTTTATTTCCATTTTTTGTATTTAAATTATATCCTATATAAACCATAATAATATGATATTTGTAAGTTTATCTACGAAAGAAATTATTAGTTATTAGTTATTATTATTAGTTATGACTATTTATTCGAAAGTAAAAATAAATAATAATAATAATAATAATAATAATAAGTAAAGGGTATGCTAATTGCTAACTACAGTTCACCACGTAGACACGGAAAATTAGAATTCCGCGAGTAAAAAAATTGAATTAATATAGGTATAAAGTATCCACCTATTTTTTTAGTTTATATAAAACGAATTCCGTTCACGTTAGTACTTACGTAATATATTTTCTGAATCCCCTAAAGCAACATTTTTATTGGTGGACTAAAGAAGCTGGTAATACGTTATAACAGTACATGTTTGAAATGAAAAAAATATATATAAAATTATGCGGATCGTCTCGTGATATAATATGAAAAACGGTCAAAGGTCCGAGAATATTTTTTCACAGTAATATTATGTTTAGAATATATAATGCTACGACGAGATCAATTTATTGTGTTTGTATATGTAATACGGTTTATGGTGTTATATATTTTATTCGATTATATTTCATTGTACATACGTGTAATATTATATTTGTGTTAAAAGTATCAAAACCTCTCGATGATAGTGTTTCAGTGAAATTACCATGTATAATTTGTGTGGACAAATCTTCATAGTATAAAATCGCACATGGACACCTAATAAAGACATATTATGCGCCGAGATCGAGGCGTGTCTGATATTTCGAGTTTTTCTGTACATTGCGGGTTTCTCGAAAAGAAAATTTAATATTTTATTATAACGTTGATTCGGATATAGGTGTATGGCGTTCAAAAAAAATCCCCCATAATCGGTATAAATTCAATATTGTTGTATTATGCTCGTATGTAATGTACGGATATGGCTGCCAAGGCGAATCGTATAAATGATATTTCTATAAGGTTTCGACTCGATTTTTGCGATCTCAGGGCGATTAATCACCGATAAAATAATACGCGTTTTTACGGCCTCCTTTGTGTAAACAACAACAACAAAAAAAAAAAAATTACCAGAGTAATAATAATTTGATGTTATGACGGACGTTCTGAATGTATACCACCTCAGCTGTATATGTATCGATCGCTCTCTTAAAGTAATTACGTGGGCAAATTATCCGTATTTGAATCGTACAATGTCGTGAACAAATTGCGATTAATGGACGGGGTGTGTTCCCGAGAGGAGCTCGTTTATATCCAATAATCACAAAAACACGTAAAGTTTCACTGGCAAACGCACGCGTTAATCTAATAATAATACATTATTATATCATTTGTACCGTTCAAATTCCATTTTGACGTTTAAAGTTTTCGGGGGGGAAATTAGTAATACCTACGCGTATAATACATATATGATCCGGCCGTTTGTATAAGCATAAAACTGTCGAAAGTCCTTCTTATTTTCTTAACAAACAACTAAATAATATGATACGCGGCATTAAAAATGAGAAATTTGTGGTGAATTAAAAATAAATATATAATATATATTTTTAATTCACGCAAAACTGGGAAATAAGGTAATAGTTTAACTCGCGTTAAAAAATTGTGCCCCGTGTTCACGAAAAAATATTGTCCCAAAATATAATATATTGAATATTAGGTATTCCTGTACTTACTATAATTTTTGTGTTGTTAGAACTGAGATAAACTACTTCTAACTACTAGCAGTGCATTTGTCAAAAATCAAAAATCGTGTACCTATATTCTTGTTCATTTTGTTTTATATTATATTATGTTTAATACATATTTATTTATTATAGATTTTATACTCGTTAATTGGTAGGAAATTCTCATAATATTACAAAAGAAGTTGTGGGCAGAAAGACTCGGAAAAAAAATGTAGACCGACTCAATTTTCTAAACATAATTTTAGATACCTTATATCCCCGTTATTGTGTCCACCCGCCTGTCCGTGGTTACTATTAGGTACATATAGTTACGGTTAATTTGATCATCACTCTTACCAAGGAGATAGATATTATTCGTTTTATAATATTTTTCTTACATAGTTACGAAGAACATTGTTGATTTCATTACTAAGGAGATAGATATTATAGATATTATTTGAGTATACTTTCGTAACTTGTTTATTTACAAAAATATTAGCCGTAACAGTAAATTTTTTTCCGTTTTTTTTTTTTTTTTATATAGGATTTTGTGATTTTTATTCAAATTTTAATGTGTCAGATTATTCAGGATACACCTATAGCAGAATACTGCCTCAACAAAAAGATTCAAATGAACACCGGACTTAATTTCAAACACACATAATATTACGATTGAAACATCTCGGATCCAACTCAATAACTTGATGCATAAACGTGTCTGCAGAATATTATCGTTTTAATCAATTCTATGCATAATACATATTATTATAAATATAATATGTAAAAACGTTTTTAATATATCTCGTTTATTATGCAGATTATCCTTGGTAAAGTTTTATTAATCAAAATGATTTTTGAAAAGAAAAAAACCAAAAAGTCGTCTCGAGATAATTTACCGAGGCCAAAATAAAATAAAAATGCATACAAATACGAGACGTTCGATGAATAGTACAGTGAAACGATGACTATAAAACACCGTTAATATATTATGACATTTGCTAAACCAACATATCACCATATGTGCCACTTAAAACTAATTAAATTATTTAAACTACAGAAACGTACCTATACGTGTACCCAAATATGACAAAATATTTTGAAAATGTACATGGTATTTTAATTAATGATTTATTCAAATTCGCTAATATGTATGTAACTATTTCTTTTATTAATTTTTCAATACAGAAAATAAAACAGAACGAGCTGTACTAAGAATATTTTTAAAAATATCTAGTAACAAAAACACGTATATTTGAGATACCGTCATAGATACTGTTTAAATATTTCTAGATTAGATGTAGTCGCGGCTCCGCTTTCCACATATAGATTTATACCAACATAATAAAGCTGATATTCGATTGGTTTTATTTTTAACGGAATTGTATAGGTATTGTCTCTTTTTCATCTTTGCGACTTTGTGTCCCGTTGTCCTGCCAAAAAGGACGCGGTTTTTGGCAGCTATCGTCTAATTATTATCCATCCAATCGTTATGATTACATATTATATTATTATCATCGTCCAATTTTTTTTTTCTTAAGTCTAGAAGGTGACGCGAAATATTACTATGCAAAAGTCCACGTAAAAAAAAAACCCAAATCTGTTCTTGTCGCGAAAACTACCAGTCAATCCCGTTAACGTGAAAAAAAGTAAAAAACTTTTTAATTCTATATGCGTCTATCGATTTCGAGGTGGTTATAATTGTAGTATATAGTTTATATTTTTTAAACATTTTACAGTTTTGAAAATAGTTTTTCACTTTCCTCGCAAATAATAAAGTCCCGTTTTTTTTTTTTTTTTTTTTTTTTTTTTTACCATTGGTCACCCTACTATAATAGGAGCGTGTAGGACGACGACGGTGAGTCGTTCAGTAACGGGGGGAGGGGAAAAGTAGTACCTATATAATATAAACGAGTAGGTATACCAGATACCTACAATAAACAGTTACGCGGTAAATACCAGCGCGACATTCTTGCGGATAATTCTATCACTTTTCATCGTTCCAAATGTATAATATTACCGGAATGCTATTATGCCAATATATTATTTCTTTTCTGGGTATAATATTATACGCGGAGCGCGGGCGCTGCAAAACGCACACCGGACGTCTGAGCCGCGTTCGTTTTATTGCGCCGATTTTGCCAGTTCATTTCACAACGTGTATATCGTCTGCATCGCGAACTCGGTTCATACTCTATTGTGATTGTCTGCTATAGGTATAAGGTACTATATATCTATATACGTATGCAATACATACAATACACATAACTTGAAACCGATTTTCAAAACTGGATAATAACATATATGTATATACAACAAAACCGAAATTCTAATAAAAAAAAAACATTAGAAACCCATAATGGAAATTTAAATTTTTAATCTAGTACTTAATAAAAATTTTCGAAATTAAAACTGGTATCAAAATTTGTTTTTGTATGAGGTCTTTTCCCTGTATAGTTTGTCACGATAATAACACATTATTATAGTTATCACGAAGAATAAATGGGTAAATTTGTGTTCTACCCAGGGGCGAACGCAAGAGAGGAGGATTTGAGAGTTGAAACCCCCACCGAAATTCAAGAAAGATAAGAAACTTGATAACCCGACTTGTGAATTTTCAAGTAATTTAAAAATTTCCCGCGAGACTAAAGAACTAAACCAAAACTAAGTATAGGATTAATGTTACCTGCTCCCGAATTAAGATGGTATGTTGTATAAATTATAAATATACGTAATATACCTAATATATTATATATTTTTAATTTTTAATTAATGGTTTTTAGGTGGTTATAAACTATTGACTATAGTTCATAATATATTATTATAAAATTATGGAATAGCAAAATTTGGTTTTACAATGACTCAAAACTATTAAGAAATACAGTAAACAATTACCATATAAAATGTACCAAAAATAACTTTAATTAAAATAAAATAAAATTTGTTCCTGCATTTGCCCATGGTTTCACTTAAATGCACTTTAAAATACTCAGATCGAGTTACATACAACAAATGCAGGTGACCCTTGTTAGATTGTTACTCGTTATTATGATATACGATGAGAATTTTCAGTGATAAATATTTGTTAAAAATATAATTATTATTTATCTAATCGTATAAGTATAGATATATTATGTTGTAAAAACAATAAATTATTCTAGAATTTCATGGAGTAGGTATTGAAGTATCTTAAGCTTTGATTACACTTCTTAGCTATATAATAATAAATATATCAAGATTTCGATTTTTTTTTTATATAATTTTTCCTGAGATTTTTATTTTTTATTTTTAAAATCTCTTTTATAATTATAATTTTGATTATTATACAAATTTCAAAAGTTAAATTAAAATCTTTTTTTTTCACTTCTTGGAATAATCATGAAGTATATAAGTAATATTATTTAAACATTTTTATAATTTTAACATGAGAAATGTAAATACAGGACTGATTACATTTTTGGATGAGGATTTTTGATTTTTATTTTGAAAATAAAATTGCCCAATTTTATTATTAGGTACCTACGTCACTTATACAGTTACACATACATTATTATTGTTAAATTTGGTAAAATAACGGTGAAAATCGCGCTGTAAACCATTATTCGTCCTAGTATTCAATTTCTTTATATATATAGAATTATATTATAAAATCACGTTTTTAGTGAAAAATATTGATTTTTATACGATAATCGAGACTATACTCTAATTGTTTAACTTTGTTATTTGTCACGTATATCCAATTGGTTACGACCCACAGAGAAATAAGTAAAAAAACGAGTTCTTACTATTATAGTGCCCATATATTATATATTGCTTGTACCTATATATATATATATATATATATATACATAAAATATAAGTAGGTACCTACTTTACATGTATACTTACATGTTATATTAACGCGAAATAATCGATTTAATGTATATAAATATATACCATCATTACTTCTCGTATCATATGTATAGTATATATTAGATAAAAGAACAATATATTCGAGGTCGTATAGCATCGTCGCGTTCACACTTTCACACGATTCGAATGACATTCTGCGGTTAATTTTTTATTAATTTATTATTGTTTTTTTTTTTTTGCCAAACTACGCAAGTATAAATAAATTGAAAACTCGAAATTCAGGTGTTTGCCGCTATACAAGACATCGTTATATACCTATATATTATATATATATATATATATACATAATCGCATAAAATTACATTGATATCGCGTAAAATATATTGATTTGTGTGCGTTTTCTCAGCGATAAAGAAGTCTATACGGTAACACGACTTAAGACTAGTTTTTTATTATTTATTTTGCCGTTTCGCTCTATACACAATGCGTAAAATATATATATATATATATATATATATGTATATATAATGTGCTTTCGTCGCAGTTTTATTTTTCACTTGTTCTTTTCCCACTCGTCCATATTATAATATCCTCGTTGTCGTCGTCGTCTCTCTCGCTCGCTCCTCTAGGATGCGTGTGTGTGTGTGGGGGTGGGGGTGGGGAATGTGTATAGGTAAAAAACTGGACTGCGCCTTACCGAAGTCTAAACAAACACATTGCGTAGGTTTCGGAAAAAAATAAAAACGGAGAGTCCGATGGATATAGTGTTGTCGTAGGTTTGGTCTGCTGTATATAGATTGTCGATTCCATAATATTCAAAATGCCTACACTGCTGCACCACCGTATATACGGATGGCGTTCTACCAACGATTTTTTATTTTATCTGTTGTCATAGATAACCCCATATATGTGTACACACATATATGTATAAAGAATTTTTTTTTCATCCCGCAGTCAGGATTTCGCAAGCTCTTAAAATCGCTATATACCCGGCCTATGCCTGGGTATATCCCTGAATCCTTTTAGCGTTTTGTAAATTTCTTCTCCCCTTGCCGTTTTATTCGTTTACAATATATTATTAACGCATACGATTTCTCGCTGTTTAATCTCGTACTATTTATACTTCGTATAATTTATATGTAGGTATTGTATAATTGTAATTTTACTTTTTTAGTCGCTTCAATGTACATTATTTACACGTACGGGTTTCGATTCTGTTGACTATATAATACACGAATATATTACATGATTTTAAAACCCGGGTGATTTAGGTACTATATGAACAATGATTTTTTAACCCTTAATTATGCATTTTTTTTTTTTTGGAATGTTTAAACATAATCTTAGTATCGTATGGTGTACAATAATTTAATTTTCATGTCACTGTAATAAATAACGTCCTGTAGTGACACAAACTTTCATTTTCAAATATAAGGATGCAATAGTTTATAATTGTTTATACACCTATATATTTTTATTATACTTGTAAAATATAAATATTGTTATACGGGTGATTTTTCGAAAAATTTCTAACACCAAAATTATTAATACCTATACCTAAAGTTTCCTAACTATCCTAATTTATGTACCTATACTAATATTACATAATATAATAATTTATATTACTAAGAAAAATATATAGTCACCTAGAATTTTTTATACTCCTAAAATTATAATATTATATTGATTTGAATTAAGAAAGTTTGTATCGTCCCAAAATGCTATTTAAGTAAAAAATAAAATCGAAAATGTATATTATATTAGGGTTCAAATGATATTTAAATCATATTTAACGAAACACCCCCTATATATACTATACCTATACATTATACACTATATATATATATATTATAAAATCTTTTGAAATAATTGAAATCATAAAATTTGTGGCATAATATAATTAATATAATATTATTATTTATCATAATAGTAATATATTATATTGGTTTTTAATCGGATGTTATTTTTTTCAAAAACTTCAATATATTCGTTTGTTTTTCGTAAAACTTCGTTAATAAAATATAATAAACGGAAACGATCGAAATCTACTACGATATTCGAATGTTATAAGTGCAGGACATCTATATATAATTACGAATTTATTGCTTTTTGGTGCGAATAATTGATAATAGTAAAAATATTAAATACGTAATTACTAATTTATGAAACTACACATATATGTATAGCTATATATTTGATATGTCAAAATTAATTTGTAACTTGATTATTTTATGGTATAGACCGCTATAAATGTATTAGTTTATTACCTATAAAAGTTTAAAAAATATATAAAAATATGGAAATATTTATATATAAAAAAATAATAATAATATCAATACTACTAATATACCTGTTTATAGTGTTTTCTCCAAAGTGGTTTGGTACCAATTTCATACGTTCTTTATGTGCGCTGGTAAAATAACGATAACAACTCATATTATTTACGTTACGTTACGTTACTAACCTACGTTATACCTACTGTAAAATTTCAAATTCAACAAAAGCTCAATTTGGTATTTGACATTTCTGTAATGTAGTAACAAATAACAAAAAATTCTTTTATTAATTTCGTATTTTTCTATTACAATAATATATAACCATATAGAATCAGTTGTATTTGTGTGCGTTTAGCATTTTTTTTTATCTAAATAAATATGTTTCACACGATATTTTATTACAATTTCACAGTTTTTATATTGCATATTTTTGCATGCTTTTGTATTTTAAATTTTTTTTTTTTTTTTAATAGTATAAGTAATATTTTTATAGATTCTTGTATCATTTTTATTTATTTTTTGCTTTTACCGCATATATTTATGTCAAATATAGGTACAGACATCCTGGGAATATATGTTGTTTGTTACGCATTGTTGACAAAATATTCTGTACCTTTATAATATATATATATATATATATAGTTATTTTATCTGAGGAAAAAATGCCTATATCTACATAATATTTTTAGGTAGGTATATAATAAATATTAAATTATTGCCAATGACTATATTATAGAAATATTCATAATAATAATATCTAGTTTTTACATAAATATCAAAAAACACTTTTGTACGATATTCTTTTATATTTTTTTTTTTTAAATAAATGTTTTCGATATTTTAGAGTGGGATATTTTATGCGGATCGAGAGTATAATATTATGGAGTTATCTCGGCAGATAAACGATATCGATATATATACGCATTGAAAATTTTCCATGTGATATTTATATTTTGAATTTAAAATTTAAAACTTTGAAGTTATTTTATTACCATGACATTAAAAATATACGAGTAACTATATTTCTAATATTATTTAACAGTCACGAGTAACATAATAAAAAGATTGAATTATAACGATAAAATAAGAATTGTATAACTTAATTAAAATAGATAAAAAAAAAATAATGATTATGCTTTTTTGGTCCGTGAAATATCATCATTTTTTTGTTTTTAAAAAATCGTTTATATGCGAAATTTTACGACTTGAAAAACACAAACACACATTTTATTTTCTATAAGGAAATAAATAATTGTACGTTTGCGTGTGTCGGGAACCATCACGCGTATAATTATTATTCGCATACACACTATTCCCTGCATCAGAGAAGAAGGGTCTGAGTGTAGATTTATTTTTCGTTATTAATACGGTCCTTGTTTTATTTTGTATACATACCTCTTTTTACAAGGACATTAATCTGTTTAACACACTCTGTAGTCACCCCGTGCTAAACAAACATCCGTTATAAAAGGACTAAATTAGGCACCGAAAACATTTTTTAAACGTTATACATTTTATACAGATAAAAAAAAAAAAAAAAATTTTATTTTAAGAAAAATATTAATCACGTGACTATGTTTTTATCAACGTTATTTAATAGATTATACATGATAATATATAATATAGTAGCTACCTACACTTATAAATATATAATTTACTAATTTTGACATACATTTTATAATTTTACGAGTTTTAATTAAAAATAAACGGATAATGATAATAATATATTATGATTTATATGTGTAATTTAAATTAAACAAATTACATTTATCTCAAATTAAATTAAACTACACGTATAATTGTTATGGCCAATATATTTTAGCTGGACATTAATTTCAATATTCGAACATATATAAACTATATTACAAGTGGCAATAGGCTATTTGTTATAAATAGTGACACGTATATTTTTTATAATTTTTTAGAATTAAAAAATGGGTAATTTATAGATGAAATTAAAATTAAACATTTTATAAATATTATAACTTCTATCTAAGTAATATGTTGTTAATGTATTACTTTTAAAATATTATATTGAAAATACTTTTAAACATTAATTTTCAGACCAAAAATTTAATATTGCAATAATTACAAATCATTACTTTATGTTCTGCAAATGTTTTATGAAATTTTTTTTCTTTTGCTCTCTGGATATAATATCTATTGGCCAAATACAATCAATGTATCAATGTATAAAACGTATACAAGTAATGTATGCCTATTAATACCTTTAGAATACCTTTTAAGATATTATAAATATTTCAATATCAAACATTTTTTAATCAAATATACGACACGACAAAGGTATTTAAAAAAAAAAAACATAAATAACGTAAGTCATAATGATACAAAGATAAAATAAATGTAACTAAAATAAAACTATTATGAGTATATATATATATATATATACATCCTTTAAAAAAAAAAAACTATTCATATAATATTTGTACTCGGTAGGTTTTGGTTTCAATGTCGTTGAAATCAGCTGTTTAGTATTTATTACTACATTTCTTACTATCACACAGATAAATGAAAAACGTTTATTATCTATCATGAAGACTAGATATAGTCTAGATATCTCTAGTCTTCATGTTATCTATATATATATATATATATTTATATACTATTATAAAATATTATGGAGATAAAACGGCAATAGATATGTTCCTGACATCATGTTTTCTCGCTGTGAGTATAAATTCAATCAAACCGCTCTAAAATTGAAAAAAATGTAAATAATGGAGAGAGTGTCTATGGCCTGGTTTATATGGAGAAAATCCCTTCGTTCTATAAGTCCTTTACAAATGAGATCTGTATAGTGTATGCAAATAAACTGTTGCGGGATTGAAATTAGAAAAAAAAAAAAAATATATATATATATATATAGGTACTATAGTTTGACTCAGACTTGTATACCATACCTATATATTTTCGTATTTTGATTCTACTATATTATATGTATAGATACAAGTTATTGCTCTGTGGTTACAACAAGACGTATTGAAATGGACCATTATTGTATATATAACGGATCGAGAACGGTTTTAACACTCAGTAATTTTAGGTTTTATTAAAAAAAAATTACTTTAGCTCTGTATTTTTTTATATATCGTTTAGAAAAAAAAAACCATTTTAATTTATATATATATATATATATATACTATTTCAATGGCAATTGATTTATTTGCGACACCGAATTCGTTTATATTGTATAGGTATCTATATATATATAGTTTGATTATATCGTATAATGTATAGTACTTTTATCGTTTTTGTGCGAGTTGGCCGGGTTCGTTATTGGTTTATTTGACGTTCGTCTCGCCGATAAGTGACAATTAAAGTAAACGCTTCGCGTCGTTGTCTCGCCCGGAGAAGTTTTTCTTCGATTAAGTTTTTGGCAAAACGATATCCGCACGAGCTCGGACATAAATGAGCGTGGGCAAACAATTATTATTATACCTTCGCGCGGACTTTATTGGATATATTATGTATATGGTTTTAAAGCTCGGTCATAAAAATTCGTAACCTCGCCAAACAGTATACATACATAGGTATAATTATACCTAATAATAATAATAATAATAATAATAATAATAATACGTACGTGTCAAACCTAATATATCTGACGGTCAATATACGACTAACGGTATATAATACTATAATAGTTTAATAACGGCGATTTCGTTTTGGCAGGCCCGAAGTGACGTATACATATTATATAATGACGACGACACACCCCCAAAAGTTCGATAGATACGACCCACGCGTTATATGCACATATCGTTTCGTCAAAAACCCGGTGGTTTTGATTTACGATTATCGGATCCTGCAGTATATACTGCAGGCAATTATCCCGGAGTGGTTTTTCGAGAAATATATAGCAATGGAAACGACGACGACGACTATATAGTATACCTCGTAAATCCGACGCCTACAGCTTGGCGATCGAGTGTATTAATTTTCTTACACATTATATATATATATACCGGCTTACGTATAACTCGGATCTATATTTATGTCTGTATCTAAAAATATCCGGATAAAAAAATAATATCCAAAGTCTATAATATTTATATAGGTGAAATTACGGCCATGACTCCCCCCCGGTTCATTTTTAGTTCATACCTATTAATACAATATAAAAATAAATATATTATTAATTATTAGATATATCAGCTATACAATATAATGTATAGGTATCTACTGAATAGTTAGGTTTTTTTTTAAATATCGTGCAATGCGTTGGTTTTACATTCATTTTTTCATGTATGATATATAAAATTTTTCCGGGAGGGTGAGTTTTTGGGTGGACATTTCTGTTAACTGATAACAGATCTCATCTGATTGGTACTTTAGTCGGGTCATTTTTTTTTTTTTTTTTTTTTTGTTTTCTCAGTATAGTTTTTTCATGTACGTAAAAGAAAAGTAGCGAAAAATAAGTGAAATCGATAACAGTTATATAGTATTAAATTAAACTGAAACATTATATATGATCGATAATAATGAAATAGAATTATATAAATAATTAAAATATAATTATGACCTCTACAACTTCTCAGCATGGCTATAATAGTAAAAGTAAAATTCCAATCAAATTCGTGTTAAATATCATTAATATCTACTTTAAAAAATACATATAGCATAATAAAATTTACGTATTTTACATGTTTTTATAGGCACTGAGACGAAAAGGAAACGGGTCGGAAAACGAATAAATATTAAATTTATAACTATAAGGATTGATTCGTTTAGAATGGGATAAGTATTTTCTGGAATTCGTGTAACACATCGTATCGTGCGGAGATATAGACCTACAGAAAATATACAGAAAGTGGTAAAAGTTTATGCGAATAAAATGAAAATAGCCGTCGACACGCGATATTTATTTATTTCAGACTTTATGTGAACGCTGGGGGGTAGATTATTAATTGTCGAAATGGGTACCCTAAACTTTTTTAAAAATAGACACACTACTTTTATTTGTACATCGTGTAGTAACACGTGTAAACAAAATTAAATATATGCTTAAAAAATCTAGCGTTCAAATTATTATAAACACAATATGAAAAATTATTTCAATTAAATGGATTGATATATTTATTTAGTTGCTCACATAGGCGTTTTCATTGAGTTCGTCCTCTATGTGTGGAAAATTTTGCCCATATTAAATTGCATCTAAAATTACTAATATAATACTTTTTATATATATTCAAAATTGGGTTTTTCAATATTTAAAAATATTTTTATTCGAGATATTTTCATTATATATTATATTTTTAATTACGGATATTTTTATTTAGGTATCTACATAGATGTTTTGGATTTCGATATATCTCTCAGAGATCATGATTTCAATTTAGGATTATCTTTTTATCGGTCGCAGTATCTATTTATATATTATCCTCCACCACGGTGACATTATCCTATGACCTATCCTCCCGGTCATCTCTACCTGAAATAATCATAGAGTGTGTATTTTACTCAGATTGTAATGTATTCATGTATATAAGTACGCGAACGTTATATAATATCTGTAAATATATATACGCGGATATTTCCTACAGATTCGTACATCCATTGTACGTGTAAATAGCATACATTATATAATCGCGGACGAATATAACGAGTTTTTAAATTTAATGTCACCGTATTATGTATATTTGTTATACGTATATATTTCAGTGATAACTCGATTCGAGAATTTTTTTTTCTTTTAAATTTTTGGTACATGTGCGTTGTATATATATATATATATAGTTTTAATCTGCATCAATATTATTATTATATTCAGGTATTCGGTTTTCAGGGCGAGATATTTGCCTTCCGTCTACCTATATAGCATACCTACAGGCTATATTACTATATTATTATTTTTATAGCTGCGAGGGGGGGAAAAAACAAGACAAGATGTCGTACGCATTGCAACAAGCGGTTATTGCTCGCGCGTATTGCAATGGATTAAAATCGATTTTTTTTTTCTTTTTTAATGTTATATTGAAATCTTATAATATCAAGGTCGTTTCAATTATGTAAAAAATACCTATTTGAAATAATTAATTAATGAAAATTAAGTACGTGTACACGTTGAAGTAAAATTAATGTCAATCGAATACAAGGGGGGGGGGAGGACAAGAGGGTTATTATTATGCTCTCTTTCCACGATCGGTCGTATCACATCATTCGTATCTCTGAGGTTGAATCAGAGGCTCAATCATGTATTTTAATTTTTTTCCACAAAATATAGTTATAGACAAGATCCGGATTTGAATTTTAAATTCGTTTTTTTTTTTTTTTTTACAGCAGGTCACACATAATATAATGTATCTTTGTTCATGTATATGCTTTCCGAGAAAAAATTATTTTATACACGTCAAATAATTTTAAAATGCAACTTTGATTTCTACGATAATTGATTATAATTTATGTATATTTTTTATACACGTTTTATAAACTTAGCGTATTTTATAACTTTCGTAAAAAATTTTATAATTGTTTGAAATATTATACTATTTTCATTTTTCTATAAAGAGTTTTATCATTTTATTCAAATTTAAAACCTTGTATGTGTTTAATATTTGTAATATATACAAATAATTAACTCAATAATGAATTGCAATCTGTGTATTTTTTAACAACAATAAACTTCAAGAGGCAGATAACTTGTTTCTGCTCGTGATATATGCATAGGGAGAATTACGTTTCTAGGAAACTGAATTATTGTAATGTATAACAACCTCTAAAGAAAATTAAAGATCACGAGGTTATCTGAATTTTTATATAGGCGTTTTTCGATAAAATATATTATTAGTTGAGTTATAATAAGACTTTTAAAAACAGAAAATTCCGAAAAAATCAAAGTCTATTACTCGAATTTTAATAACTTTATAGAAAATCGACTATATGTAAAAATATAGATCATTTTATCGTGTTAAAATTTTTATAGAGGTTATCAAACACTAAAACCTTTCTTAAATACTTCTAATTTCTATAAAGAAATAAGATATACAAATTATTTCACGATTTTAAATATGAAATGTTTTCGTTCCAAAAAATGTAATCATATTTTGATAGTTCCTATTATGCTATTTTTTAATAACTGATAATTTTCCAACTTAGGTAATGTATTATTTTCATATTTTAAACATTTTTTTACACATTTTAATATATTGAATATTGAATCAATATAGTTTGTCATATATTAACTGATGTTATTGGTGACCGGTGGGACAGTGGAATATTTTCTTAGTCCCCTATCTATATTATACTTCCCCTCTTAACTATGAATAAATTAATAATGAAACTGTTGGTTTAATATTTGACTATATTTATTCATCGAAGTATTTAGAAAAATATTGAGAATCGGAATAAACATTAATATGTAAAGAAATAAAAATTGGGGTTAGTCTAAAAACTAAAAATTAAAAATTAATAGAAATAAAAAATCCTTAATAATTCGATTTTTCGTTTTATTTTAAATAACATTAATTTGTAACAACTTAAATTTTTTTTTCTTTTAAACATTTATAAATACAAAAATTAACTTTAGAAAATTAGTGTTGCTTATTAAAAATAATATAATTTATATGTATATATTATGTGATAGAATGATACATTATTCATATGTATTTACGTGTTGTAATTCAATACGCTAAGTACACCTACGATTTTTGATTTTTTTTTTCTATCTACCCATAAGACTAATATGCGCTTTATTTAAAAGCCAGCAATAAAAAAGGTTATATTTTAGCGTGTTTTGCTACGGATTGCTTTTTACCAAAGTGCACATGAATCAATATAAATGTAAACGTGTATAATAACGCAAAGTAATTACGAATTAAAGCTTATTAATAAATAATATAATAGATGCGTACGCTTGATAGACTTTCCAATTTTGTACTATACTGTATAATACATTTCGTAGTCAGATACATATCAGCTCTGTATGGATTTTATACGTGGAATTTAATTCATTTATAACGAAATAACCTAAAACTGGCGTGGTGTAAATTTCAGTGTTTTTTTTAGGCCTACATTTTCATGTAATAATACGTGTAGTATTTCTTTAGGCGTTTAAACTAGATAATGCAAAAATATCAAATATATCCATTTTTCTAAAACATCGTTCTTTTCAAATTTTCGATCAACACTTTTTTTAGAACACTATATAATCAACTATATCTTCAAATATTTATTTTAAAATTTAAATTAACACACATTATCATTGTAAAATTATAATCCATTATTCTATATGTTCATATAATCTAAAATAAATATTTTTTGTGTTTGGCACACCTATACTCACCATTTTTCTAGTATATATCAGAGGATGACATAATAACATAATATATTACAATTAATAAATGAAGTAAAAAATACTCGTAGTACCTATATCTATATCCACCTAACCTAACCTAACCAGAAAAAAATGACGTACATATATATATATATACAAATATACATATATATATATTTGTAATTATTTTTCTGGTAGTTTATCAGTTATACAATCTCTAGGCGGAAACTATGACTAAAATGAATCGCCTTCTGGAGATTTAAATATTCTCCAACTCATAAGAGCAAATAATCGGTCCAGATTCATAAGGATTTATACATTTGAAATTATATCGATTTAGCCATCCGGATTTACATGTGTTGAAAACTTTTAAAATTACATATTGGTACTTTCCAAGATTCTACGTAGACCCAAAGAAAAAAGCCAATTTTGATCAAAGTTGGCTGAAAAAACTCTTTCTAATTTTTTAAGCAAGCTTATTTTTGATAGCAGCAGTATATGGCATAATGGATAATCATAATGTACTTATATATATATATGTTAATATGTACCGAAATACGTTATATTACTCCAGTGACAGATTCTACTATAGAACATCATCACAGCTACACATTTTCAATGAAAAATTCGCATTAGCATTATTCATTTTTCATTTTTATTAACTTACAAATATGTTAGAAACACGAAACAAAAATACCAATGATAGTTTACAATATTAACGCTCTATCTAACCAATATTTGATATTTATTATAATGCATGTATTTTTACATGTTTTGTGAGTGTGAAAAATCAATTTATAAAATGTTTAAATAACAATTAATTTAAAAAATTCTATACATCGAAGAATATTTAACGGAGCACTTTGAGATGGCTTTGTTAGTTATTATTTGTTTTTTGTTTTATCTTTCTACGATTTTTTCAACCTGATAAATATAAGACATTCGTAAATTATTTAAAAATTTCGCGATTACAGTACAACAATAAAAATGGTATTGACACAAGACTATTTTTAAATTACTTTTAAAATATTTTAAAATTATTATTCATTTTATTTATTTTTTTTAATTACCTATACAAAACCCTATAAAAATCAGCGAGGGTCTAGGATTAAAGAAACGTATCAACCAAAAGCAAATTTTGAGAAGAGCCAAATTAATTTTTTTTTAATATTATTAATAATTTAAAAAGAGTATTTCATTATATTTTTAAATATTCGTGATAAATCATAAATGTATAACTTATATATGTCCACATTTTTATTAAAAGCAATTAAATTTTCATTACAATTTCTATTATAATTAAAAAAAAAAAAAAAAAATTAAATTTCTTATCGATACGTTCCTTTAATCTTAAGCCCACGTCAGGTACGTCGTCGGTATCGTCGGTATACTCGGACGGGTGACCATCACTGGAGTATTTAACGACATGCCGCGGTCGTACTTAACAACTTAATTTTAGTGTTGAGTATTTTAATAATATTGTTGAACCCATATAAGTACCTACGGATATCTTAAATAATAATACGAGAGAAAAAAACGAGTATATATTCGATAAAAAAGAAAAAAAAAATTAATAATTAGGTTATTATTTTAGGATACAGGCATTGGACGTAAGGAAGGAATATATAAAGGTGTTATCAGCTATAATATATATATATAAATAGTTTCCCGTGAGAAACCGATGAAAAATGGTTTGTGTCGGTCGTTTCATTGAGAATAATAATATCAAACGACGGCGCTCGCCCCCTCGCCCCCCCCACCAAATATTTTCTCGTCGTCTTTCTCGCTCTTTCTCGATCTATCGTCCGTCTCATTATTTTATATACGTTTGGCGTATACCCCGCGCAACCATCGTCTTCCGACCGTACGCGTCATCGTCGTCGTCATTGCCCGAAGGCGACGAAAACGTCTTCGTCGTCGTGAATCCGTGTGTGTACACCGCCGCCGACCCGTTCAGACATGTCGGAGACCCCATCCGTTTCATTGTTATCCGTTTTTATTTTTATATATCGTTTTTTTTTTTTTCTTCTTTTTTTAATAATCTTTTCTCTCCTCCATGCGTTTCATTGTTTCTTTTTCAGTCACGAGGTATTTCTTTACCCTTCTTCGCCCTTTCTCGTTTACCTACAAACACGCACACACACAAGCGCGCGCGCACGCATAGAAAATAATATATATACTTCAGCGCCATCGTATATGCCACTCATTGCTGGCGGAGGTAGAATAAGTACCTGCCTATACTGTATATACAGTATGTTCCAGGATGACTGTCGTGCGGTGTTTTGTGATTTGTGTTAAAATCGGTTAAAAAGGAAAAAAAACTCGAAATCGCACGAGCATTTTAAAATTTAGACAAGTATCAATAAATGCCGTCACACGGCTTATTCTCTTTAGATCTCTGTCAATTCCGATCCTGATATTTGGAATTGCTGATATAACAAGGCTCTATAAACGTATTTTCGGGCATCGAAAGACAACAAAATGTTCATAAAAAATTTTCAGAAAATGTACTTAAAACATAAAATAACATTATATTTTATTTTCGGAAAAATACGTTTTAAGAACCTTTTTTTTTATTTTGCCATTTTGCTATTCGGGTTAACAAGGTGTGACTAATAAAATTATGTATACGAGTAGAGAATTTATAGTATTATTTTTAAAAAATTTTATAGCATTCACTTTATTAGTCTGCTATTTCGCAATATTATACTTAAGAAGACGCTACACATTTTTACGGCATTAAAACACGTTCTCGATTCAAATTTCCACTTCTCTTCTAATTATCGTAGATTCAGAATGTAAACAGAATACGATATATGAGAGTATTTACTATGGATGAACATAAAGTCATTTAAATAAAAATTTGGAAATTTAACGTTTTTTAATCACCGATTATTTAGATGTTTAAATGTACTTATCGAATAAAAACTCGCTATGCTGTAAGTGAAGTATGGATAAGCTGTCATATTTTATTTAGTGTAATTATTTCTCTTTTATGATCATTTCTGATCGAACGCAGGGTCAGAAAGCCACGAGACGTAGTTTTTGAACAAATGTGATGATTATATACAACAATAAAAACTGGTGCAGATATGTGACTATTTTTAGATTACATTTAAAATGTATTGTAATATTTTTTAACTGTTCATTATCCGAAAAACTCCTTGAGAATTGCCTACACGGAACACCCTAGAAAAAAAAAAAAAAATGGTTGGTTTAGCTCGTCCGCTCAACAATGTTTTTCATGACAAGCCGTCACAGCAGGCGATAGAGAGGAATTCACGAATAAACATTATGTTGAAAAACCAAAATGCCGTTTGAAAAATATCGGTTTTAACCCAATTTACGGGCAATCATCATCCTGGAACATACTGTATATTATTATATTAGACGGGAGAAGAGGGAAGAAGGAGTCATCGGTTGGGAATCTGCGCGCGAGACCGTCAAAGAACGCCACACAATGATCGTTGTCGTCGGGCCGCCGTTCTCCTCTTCTCCGCCGAACGACGTACATATTATATCTGTCTCGCTCTCTCGGGCCTCCCACGCTACGCAATCTTCCCCCAGTGATCTATAGGCCACGCATATATTACAATATATCGTACAATATAATATATAGGCACCATATATAATATATTATAATTTATATTATGTTTTATCGTCGGTGGTACATTCCTATCGTCTCTCATAGTAATACAACGTTATAGGTAAGTACATCCATACACACTGCACACGTTAACCACTATACGTGTGCACAAGTGATAATAATAAGAAAATTAATACATTTATTATATTTCACGTGTACAATAATAATATCGCGTCTATACTCTCTAGTACACTCCGAACAATGTACAAAAAACAAACAACATATAATATATAAGGGAGTTGACGTAGTTTGCGATATTTTCTATAATGACTCCGAGTACAAAATGCGTATAATATAGGTACCCGTACAAAACATTATACCCATACAAAATACTGCGTTGTAACGTGAAGCAAGCAATAAAGAAAACGAAAATATGTTCGTGTAACGTTTCGTAAATATTTTGCATCGACAATTTTTAGTCCGGACTATTGACGTTCAGTCAATATTTCCAATATTATTTGTTTTAAAAATGTATACGATATAATATTCGTTTTTTTTTTTTTTTAAATACATTAGTGCGTTCATTTCAAATTTGTCTAAAACGTTGTAAAAAAACTTTTCTTTAATTTCTAAATTATATAACATCAATAAAACATTTTGTTTCTTGCTTTCTAGGAAATATAAAATAGGATGTATAAATTACCCCAGTTTACAACATAAAAACGAACTTTTTGCTTACCGCCAAAATCTGCCGTAGATAACCTCACATTCTTTTTTCTGCAGCAACAGCAATATATATATAATTGTATAGTACTGTAATATAATGTACTATAATTAATACCTACTGTCGATTCTGTCTTAAACACACTAAAATATAATTTATGTATTTATCGTATAGATAATATTATATAATACAGTTAAATTTAAATTGGATAACATTGTATATTTTCAACACTACACGTGTATTTTTTTAGAAATATATGTTTCCAGTCTTACGTGTCATTTCGACTTCCAAACCCATGGCAGGTTCTTCCATTTTTAGAGTGATAGTAAATACATATCATAGTTGTGTCATATATAATATAATATCAAATGCATACATGTATAATGTACTATATAACTTGAATGATTATTTTTTTTTTTTCATATTTCATTAAAATATTGAAAAAATATTGAAATTTTAATATAGGTATGCTATACATATCTATAGGTATATAAAAGTAATTTAAGTATTAATCCAATATTCAAACATTTCAAATACATTGGTTAGTATATTTGAGTTTCAAATTAATTTTTTTGTTATTGAATTCAAAGTATTTATATTCCAATACTTTACGTATAAAGTTATATAACTATTTTATTGAATAATACATACCCATATTACATTATTTAGGTTTTTTTGCTTACACAAAACAACAAAACTTACTGCCAACACAGGTATTATACTTTTTATTTCATAGTGTTTACTTACATATATTTTAGGATAGTTTCAAAATTATATTATTAATCAAATACAATAAATTTGGAATAATTTATTGTAATAAATATTTTAACAGAAATAATTTTTTAAAGTATTTAAATATTTATTAAAAAATAAACTAAAATTGTTTTAGTATAGGTATAAATTATACATTTCTTACCAAGCATTATGTACCTGCTCAAATACATAGTACATTTATAATACCGCATAGCTTTCGATTTAAAATTTTCAAAAAGTTAAAAACGAATCCTGCATCCCAGTGTGACGGAGGTAGACGAAGGGTATATGCACATACACATGGACATAAATATTATATTATGTTATATGGAGATAAATAATGTATATATTTACGAGAAACGTGACGGCATCACGGGTCCGATCGTGACGTATCGCCGGTTCGACACATTTTGCCCATAAACCAAAAATAATAAATTTGCAACCGACGCGCGACGACGGCGACGGCGCGACCGCGACGGTTGCCGATAAATTGTTAAATTTACCGCCTTCCCCGGGAGTCACGTACTCGCAGATAAAACAATTTCAATGACATTTCATTCCGAGTCCGGGTTGGTCGCCTCTGTATTGTTAACAGACCAAATCAAAGTCGCCAGCATTATCGCACAGTACGTGTCGGGTATACAGAATAATTAAAAAAAAAAAAAAAAAAAAAAACGAATACCGTAGGTACAACATTCATACATTTTTTTTGTAAATTTTTGGGTTTTTTTTTGTAAACATAGAGTAATTCATTAAGCATATGAAGTTTCGCCCCGTTTTATGCGCTGAGTTTAATAGGTATATTGTTTATTATTATTGTGATGAATGATATATATGTATACCTACTTAAAAGCTATTGTTTTTATTTGTCATTATAGTTTTTGCAAAAATGTAAACTATAGGACATCATATAAAGTCTAGATTTTTGGAAATTTATCCTATCGAAATATAGTATTTTATTATAGGTATTATATTAAATTCGAAAGTGAAAAATTTGAGTGAAACTCAATTTTCCTAAAAAAATGTATAATGATTATTTCATAATATATTTTTTTTTTTTTGCGATATTCTCGTTAACTTCAAGGAATTCAATTGATATACAATATCAATAATAATTTATACGAATATATGAAATATCATCTACAGTGTATTCGAATTCCAATAAATTTATAGTGCTAAACATTAAACCTAGAAGTATCGTGGAGATAAAAATAATTGATTTTTTATTTGGCCAACACATGAAGAATATAATATATATTTATATATATATATACAGTATACCACTTTAAACTGCATTTAAGAAAATACGAAAATGAATATTGTATGTTAAAAAAAAATCCAATTTTATAGTTATGATACTATAAACCTATAACATTTTATAGTTAATAATCAGGTTCATTGATTCAAAAGCAAAATTACCTAACTCTGTATTTTTTTCCGGGAGAGCATATTTTCAAAAATGTTGAAGACTATTTATAATTCGTATAACTGATTTAGATCTATTGAATTGACTATAACTAATTTACAATAACAATGCGCATCATAATAAAATTTTAAAATATGGGCTAAAAACGAGATAAAAATAATTTTATAATACATGCATTTTTCAATTAAAAAATTGATTTTGATTCTGTGACCAATGTTCACGAAGAGCTTAGGGTAAGCTTGATTTTCGACTAAGAAAATTCTGAAGATGTGTACATTTTAATCCATTATCTTGTCGTCGTCTCGGAACACTCCAGTTGAAATATATATGTATTAATATTATATTATATTTAAGTCGTCTGACAAGAATGCTTCGGACACGTGTTCCGGTCGGGTTGTTATGGAAAATCGTATTAAACCGAAAACGACAGGAAAACGAATGGCCTGGAACTATCCTATATAATGATAACGTAAAATATATAGAATTCTGTGATGGGAACAATAAAAATAATAAATAAAGTACGGGAAATTCAACGCCCCTACAAACTTTGTGAAAATCACGATAAAATATACTATGAAATAATTATTTCATAATATTAAATAAGATTGCTATAATAAATCCTATTTAAATAAACCGTTTAAATTTTAATTATATGCAGCGAAATGTTCAAAAATTTCTTCAAAAACTACACTTAATATTAAGTTACATTTATTAATATATTTATTTCGATATAAATGATAAAAAGTGCAAATTTTAAACAGATGGTTCGACATTAAATAATATATTTATTTCGATTACCGGTTGTTGCTATAATAGGTGACATAAAAAAAATTAAAGGGCTTAGGAAAATCTAGTTTTAAAATAATATGTACTTCAGGATTCCAATTTTTTTTCATATATATATACACATATAGGTACTAAGGGTTGAAAATGGACTGTACTTATGGTGAATCAACTTGTAAAATAATGTACGTCGTATATTGTACGACTATATATATATATATATTGTATGTATACGCGAAAAAAAATCGATTCGATATAGAAGAAGCGTAATCGCGTGGTGTAATTTCGAAACGGATTTGTCTATTTGAGTGACTTGTTCGTGTGTTATATTTTATATTGTTATTTTTATTCCGAGCGAGTCGAGATAATGACAATAAAAAAAATAAAAATATTAAAATACACGCGCGAAACGTTTTCGGTGAAAAACGACACATTTTTTTTATTAATTTTGCATTATTCATCAAGTCGCTACACGCTTGTAGATATAATGTGTATGTAATATTACATTCGGATGGATATGACACGACGACAAACGATACTATATAATAGGTACTGCCGCAGGATCTTGTTAAATAAAATTTTAGAAGTGCGTACGTATTTTTGGCTATATTCAGCTCACTAGGTAGCTCAAGAGTTAGAATATTCTGAATATACACTATATAATTAGGTACATTTGAAAAATATTAAAATAATACCATCGTGAAATCAAAATACATCTAACTTCACAGTTAACTAATATTTTAAGCGATAAAATAAATAAATATTTTTCGTTTTTTTTTTTAAATTTTAATCATTTATTGAACAATATTTTTAGGAAAGGTTAGTTGTTGAAAACCAACAATTAAAATGTACATTATTTAATTGTGATATATTAAGAGGATGTCACACACCCGTTTTTAAAGGGGTTTAAAGGAAATTTTTATGAAATTTGAAGAAATAATTTAAAAATATTCCCGTATTATTAACACTTTTTATTATTTTATAAATACGATATTTGTTAAAACAACATATAAAATGTACTTTCGCAGCTCCAATAAAAGGTACATATTGTACCTATAATTTGTATAAGTTAACGATATTGGTACCAATAAAAGGATGAAAACATAAACTATGATCGTACGCCAGCGTTTAGCGATTTGTTAATTCTACCATGTTGTATAAACTGTTGAAAAACATAAAAAAAAATCTAATTTCCAAAATTGTATATAAATTACAATTTCAATTAAAATTTAAAAAATTGGTATAGTTTAAGTTCTCATCTTTCTATTGGTACCAAAATCGTTAACCTACACGATAATTATACAATATGTACTAGGTATTGGAAGTGCGTAAAGGGGTTTTCCGCTATGTTTTGAACGTGTGAAGTATCCTCTTAAGGGTCAAAAGTAAGATGTTTTTATTATATAGATACTGAAGAATGAAACAATTAATATGACATAATATTAATGCTCCAAGAGAGCAGACATAATATAATATATTTATATCTCTGTTTCATAAACGTGTTTAGTCTCACAACGGTCACTATAGTTACTGGTTAATTTATTAATTACGTACCTTTACACATTCATATACCTACTTCACTATTAATATAATTTTTTAATTTTTCTGTAGTGAAAAATATTAACATCTGATGTTAAATACATTATATTATGTTATTGACAAATTAACCAAGGGTCGGAAAATAGTGATATAATCACAGATATATAAAACACTAGATAGCTAACTTGTTATACGACGGCATTTGCATAGTAGTCAATGTTATTGTTTATTATCCACAGTGTATATTTTATATATCTGTGTGAAAATCAGTTAAAATTTGTTGTCATTCAGTAAGCATTCTTTCGAAATTCGAACACATAATATTTTGTAATTCGAATTATTTTTTAAATGATTTATTATTAATTAAGTATATATAAGTTTTTTGAAAAATAATACTGTTAATTAATTAATTTTAAAAATATTTCACCCGTGGAGAAATTTGGAGTTCGCTTTCAAGAAGATAATAAATGTCGTTCACACATAATGTGTTTCTGTTGTATATAAGTTGACAAAGTTGATAGGTAATTCAAAAATGTATCGAACTTACTATTCTCGGATTTTAATAAAAACTCAAATATTTCTTTGCTCGGTTCTCGCCCGAGTGTAACGGGTTTCACACAATATACGTAAATTAATAAAAAATTTTATTCAATATCAAAATATTGATAAATATCCAAAGATTTGAAATATACTCCTATCGTATACCTACTCTGCATATGTGAATTCGGTCGGACTTTTCGTTCCCGAGTTTTTATATAATATGTGGAAATGTTTATACCTATAATATTTATATGTCAATGAATTATTTCTGACTTAAAATATTATATGGTAATATAGAAACCTCATTGATAAGGTTATTATGTAAACATTGACTACCATGCATATGGCGGCTGGCTAAGTCAATTGACTATCTAGTATTTTATATATCTGTGGATATAATAGAAGAAGAAAATACGTAACTATAATACGATGGCTAAATATTAAAGATATTTAGCCATGTCTATATGTTCTACGCATTCATGGAACAAAACATAGCATCTTATATGTATTCGTGTTGAGAAGCATATGATAAGGTATCACATCTTATTCGTTATTAATTATCAATAAGCGTGCGTACGTCTTATAGTCTTATAACATTGGGTATATATTGTATAGGTTTAAATTGCCAGGTATAAACCGCCTACCAATTTGCATATAATGTACCCATAAACGTTAATCGAAGTTGTGGTTAACTTCACGTTTCAATTGTGACAGATTGCGCATTGTTCGTCTATATATAGCGAAAAAATCTGAGTAAACATACAGATATGTGTATAATATGCGCACACGATTTGAACAATAGGCGTCTAAAAACAAAAAAAAGTTCTCGTCCAAAACTTTGCCCCGGGCTGACATCGCCCACAATAACTTCGGCGTACATAAAACCGTTGGGACTATGTATGATAATTTTATTGTACATTGTTGTCGTTCGGGTAAAATAAAACATAAACAAACCGAAATAAATCACGTAAGATTTTAACCAATTTTTGGTATTGGTATAGCGCACATAATATATCATGAAATATTATATTACCATAGGTACCTATATATATATATGTAATATATAGTTATTGTTATATTGTGAAAAGTTTTATTTACGTTACTCGATTGTCGTATAGAGCGCACGTTTAAGCTTTAAATCGTTAAAATACATCCAAATTTATGATTATATAGATAATAATAACTTTGTATTACAATATAGTCAATAATCTTATACTTCTAAAATTTAATTTCAATTGTAATCACGGTACACATAGTTTTAGATTATTGGCGGTTAGGTTACGATCAATTGGTATATGATATTACATTTTTGGAGGTGAATTGATTACTGGTAATCGTATATATATATATTAGTAATACGTCATTGATAGTGATAATGTTCGTATATCGATATGAAATACCAAAACTATTTTCCGGCCATTAGAGACTCGGATATGATCGAATTAAAATTCCTGTATTCCATTATCTTCTCAAGTCGTTTTACTAATAAACAGCTGATGAAAACAGATTTAGAATTAGATTACTCTACCTAGCCAACCCCACCAAACTCACCTTAAACTAACTTATCATACTCGTGCCAGTTAAGCTGAAAATTACACACATATACGTCTTTCGATTGCAGGTGAAATACTTTTGTGGATCAGCGAAGTGGAATACCCGAGCTGCCATAGTGTCATCAGAGGTGTCCAAGACCCCCGAAAGTCAAGAAGTATGGAACGGCGAAGAAGAAGATCTGAGCTCTGCGTTGTTGACGTCAAAACTATCGAAATTCACCGATCCAGAAACGGTGGTCAGGGTACGCGGCTTGTTCTCCAACATGGCGCAGTCCCTGTGCACCAACTACACGACGACCGATTGTTGGAACGGCCGAACAGTGGCAGAGTGAGTACATAAAAAAATTTGGATTTAATATTACATAAGTTTATACTCGTACTCTATACTCTGTGGGATTACTATATAATAATTAAATTGTATTTTTTTTTTAATGGGCTTAAAGTATGAGGAGGCTAATTGTACAATGGTACAAAAAGAAAATTATATAAAACATATTATAAAGCTACCTAATTAGTTTATAAATCTACAATTTTTTAAATATACTTTTTATACCGTAACCCTTAACCGTATTTACTTTGGTTAACTTGAAAAATTTTAATGTTAAAGAGAAAAAACGTAATTTGTCTTAAAATGTATAAGTTTAAAATAAAGTTAATATACATATAGGTACCTTTACTTATAAACATTCAAACATTAAACCTTGAAATTGGTTTTTGAAGTTGAAAAAAAATTTAAATATATTATATAAAAATAAAATGAAAAGTAATTAACTGAAAATAAATCCGTTATTTAAAAAAAATATGACTTGTTATATAAACATGTCTAAAATTAATATAAAAATGCAACTCCTTACTTGAACATTTTATCAATGAATAAGCTGTAGTGTATGCTATAATTTCATCATTAAGGCTTGTGAAGAATTTTTTACCTATAGTGAATAAACATCATATTATCTCGGAATGCAGGTGAGTGCATTTAATAGTTAATCCTCAAATCAAATTCGGGCAATTCAGTTAAAATTATAGACGCTATATAACCAGCTAATAGTGATCCCACTATTTTAAGAGACAACAGTTATATCATGTAAACAATAAAAAAAACTAGTTTTTTACGAATTATAAACACATTTTTAAATACACCGATAAATCCCATGATTGTAACGCGTCATCCAGACAATGCCGTTAATAATTATTGTCGTCGTTTATGGATTTAACCGCAATTTAAAAGACAAAGTATATTTTGAACACGATCATTGATAATACATAGGTACATACAGGGTGATTATTTTAACGAATGTATGAGTTAATTTTATTATGCTTTTGACTGTGTTTTTTTAATTTCATTTAAAGTAAATATAATGAGTACCTATTATATGTATTTTACAAAAAAAATATATTTTTCAACTTGTATAGATTTTTAAAATTTAAATAAATACTTAATGCATAGTTTTGTTATTTATAAGCGTTTAAAATTTAAAAGAATGATGAGAATACAAGGAATATATTATTATTCGTTCCTCCGCCACGCACATTTTATCAACATCCGATTGGTAAGTACATAACGAATTTAAAAAAAGTATTCTATACTTATCAGAATATGCAGGAGTTAAAATATAGATTACTATAAAACTTTTTTATTAATTATTAAAAATAATGAAAACCGTGTAATTTCCGTAAAAATTCATGTATTATAAATGTATTAGGTACTTGAAATTAAACATGTTTGTTGGAAAGCCCCATCTGCGAGCGTGCACATTCCCGGTTTTTAAATGCATTTTAAATAATATACTATAATTCCATATAAACCATTTTAAAACAGTTTATTTAACCTACTATCAATGGTCGAATTGGAAAAATAGAAGAAAGGGTGCTATCAAGGCTTCTTAAAAATGAGCGTCCCTCCAAACTATATATCTCGTATACTGTAAAATATAATTGGCGGGGGAACTGTCAAAATATTTAAAAATAGTAGAGGAACTCCGTTTCCCTGCGTAACCCCCTCCCCCCCAATTCGTGCACTACCTACTATATTATTATGTATAGAGATCTAAAATCATTAAAATGAATAAAAATTGTAACAAAAAATGAAAATTGGCATTGGTAACTGCAGTGGCAACGGATTTTAAGAACGGGCGTACCTACGGACTTGGGGAATACAATCTCATCGAATGTGTGAAATATCCCGGTCTCTATTTCCCTAGTAATTATTGTATGACTAGGTATTCAATTGTAAGGACGGTATGTTGTTAAATCAGCAACCTCTCCAGTAACTATGACAACGAATCGATAGGACGGACTGACAGACGGATACAACATACAACGGGAATATAAAGTGTGTCTAAACTTATGTTTAGAAAACTAAAAACTAAAAATAAAATATTAATTATAATAAAAACCGATTAGGTTGAGCACGTGATTATAACTATGAATCACCTTGTACATAAATATATAAAACTGCTAAATTACACTTGACAACATTGTAGTTTTATTGTGCGTGGCCTTCACTTCGCTCGAGTTTCGAGGGTCAAAAATCCTTCTAGTTTTTTAATGTACCTATCGATTTATACATTTGTTTTTTTTTTTTTTTTATGTTATATACAGATATACGGACAATGTCGTCGGGCCGTTGTTGAGTGCTCAAATGTACAATCCGGAATTCGATTGGACGTCTTCCATCAACACGCAAGACAATAAAGTGGCGGAAGTTATTGATAAGCTCAGACACATCAGACAAGTAAGTCACACGTTAAATTCGTAATAATACACGTAAGGAGTAAGTTATGTTTGATAAAGTGTATATGCTTCTAAATGTGTGTATATACAGAGTGATTAATATATTATTACATTACGGTAATTCCAATTGCATTTAAAAAAATAATTTTAGAGCGATTAGAAAAATTAAAACAATACCCTTATTTAAAATCTAAAAACAAAAAAAAATTCTGTCAATAGTTTATTTCAAATGCGAATTTTAATTGTGTATAAGAATGTTCTTTGAACATATTTGTATGAATGTATAAAGAAAAAACCGATTTGCTTGCTTGTATTGATATATATGCAGTCATTGCATTGTGTGACGATATTTTATACTGTCTAGTTGAATAAAAACATATTTAAATATTTTAATGAAATATTTTATAGCGGAGAGTTCAAGCAGTTCAAAACAAAAAGTTCTATTATGTTGTTTATTTTCAAAATTTTTGGTACAGAACATTTTAAAGTTTTGAGTAAAAAATATAGTCTTTCCGAACCAACAAATCTAGAAACTTTCTCTTTGTCGATACTAGTTCCAAATTATAAGCCTACTAAGTAGGTAACTCTAAATAATAAAAAATACATTATACATTTTTAATATAAAAAATATTATTTTTTCCAATACTATTTTTAATATTATATTACCTACCTATATTTCGAACATTATTCAAATATTTATCTAGCATACGATTTCAGGGAACTTTTTTTTTATTGTCGGTGCAAACATGTTTGTATACGATAAATATAAAAATTCGAAAAATGCTTAAAAAAGAAGATAAATCAATATATTATAATGTTCATATTTTTTTTATCTAAATCTAAAAAAAATGCAAATTAAATATAAATGTTTCTCAAAAGTATGCATTTTAGAGATTATACAGTAATTTACGTTTTAGCCATATTTAAAATAATTGTATTCAATCACGAATTTCGAATATTGTATTTGAAAAACATCTTTATATATATATATATACGTATTTTTAATAACTTTTTGGATATTTGTATTCAGAATACAAAATATAACGAAGGGATGTACCGAAAGTTATTTTTAGAAAGTTGTAGAAGGTCCACATTTACAAAATCATATTACAGAATGGTCAATCTAAATCTAGAGTAAAAATAAAGAAATATTTATCGAATTGAAGATTACTATAGTTATGTGGAAAAAAATTTAATATAAAGATAAAATCCAATATATGATAAATTTAATAAATATATTATAAATAATTTGATAAAAAAATCTTAAAATAATTATATCAATACATTGATAGTGTATAGGTAAAGTTTATTGCATATCTATATGACTTAAAAATTAACTGTTAAAATTCATATCATAATAAAACCTATAGATAACTCATTTTCGATATAAAACAAAAAAACGCAATTAGTCCAACATTATTCATCTGCAGATAATAGATATTATAATAAAGATTTATCTGTAGATTTGTGATTATGTGATATGTTAACGATTTTTAACACGATTTTTTGAATTTTCAGATGGTTTTGAACCAATTGACGTCCAGTCCGCAATCGGATTCGTTTATGGCCGATGAGGCGGACGAGGTTGAAGGGTCTGGAGAAGGTAGTGGCGGCGGTAGCGGGTCTAGTCGGGTCGGTTGGGACGACAATGACAACGAGGACGAATACTCATCGGGTGATGGATCCGGAGAGAACCCCATTACCACCCTGGCGCCTGGTGTCACAGACTCTAACGGTAATATTTATAAACGAATAAAAAACGGCTGTCGTTTAGTATCTCCCGATATTTTGTTATCTATAAATATCAGTTACGTTGTTAAAAAATTATCAGAAAAAATTTCTGAACTTATTTATTTATTTTATAATACAAAACGGGCAAAAACCCAAACAGACAATATATAATATAATATTTAATAATAAATAACATTAATCAAATTTAAATTAATAGTAGAATAGTAGCTAATAATACAAATATAATCAAAAATAGAAGGAAGGATCCTCATTAGCTATGCGCATTAGACGGTATAAGGGGGAATTATTGAGATAGTTTGTTGATGAAAGAGGGATGAAGAAAGGAGCCAAGGATCTAGTACAGTATGAAGGTGCTTTAAAATTTATTTTTTCTAATAAAGAA
>JAIPRL010000053.1:24220-170515 GCA_025469235.1 Pemphigus obesinymphae | reverse complement strand
TTCAGTATCAAAGAATTGCATAAAATCTATAAAATACAATAATAATTGAAATTTTATAGTTATATAGTTGTTTTTTATTATTATTATTACTATTAATAAATAAATATAAATTGTATAAATTAAATTTTAGATTTTTTTTTTTTTAGACTTTTGGGTATTCAAAATCTAAAGATAGAATTTTGTACTTTTAAAATCTTTTTTTATTTGAGGCTTTGACATTTTTATTTTCCAAGTTTTTAGTCCAAATTTTATGATGTGCTTGGAATAAATTATACGGTAGTAAATAATGAAATCGGCACATAAAAAAATGTCTTCCTTATATACAATGTGAAGTTTTTTTAAAATGGATTTGATGCATCCACGATCCAATAAAAACTTTGATCACTGTTTTTCCATAGTTAATATTATACCAAACGAAAGTTTAAACAATATTCTGCGTTTTTTTTTTTACATAAAATATATACTTTACTTTTTATAAACTAATTGACACTGAATAAAAAAAAAATATTTTGAATTTATTTAAATGTAATAAATATTATAGGAAATAAATAATTTTTATTTGTAATAAATTGAACTTTAAACATGGAATCTAATCTATTTGACAAAAATAAGAAATTTTAGCTATCTTTAAATAATAAAAGTCAAATTAATATTTCCCAATGTTTTCGTACGAAAATTTATCATTTTTTTTTTCAAGTTAATTAGAAAATTAAATCAGTTAATTAATTGGAATGATATCACTATATTTTATCAATGTCTTGATTGAGTATTCAAATTAATTAAAAATTATTGCCCGTAAACATTAAATGATTTTATAAGTAGTTGAAAGTCATTCAAATGGTAAAAAGCAATATTTATTAATTTGACCACTCTTCGACAAATTATCATTTGTTTTATCTCGATCCTTCAATAAACTCCAAAAACGATCAGCCTACAGTATTCCGTCTAAGAGTATTGTCATTTAGTTCATTGAACTGTTATTAATTGTCAAAAGTTAGGCATATAATAAAAATGTATGAACCTACTATATTGCAAACTTACTTTTAAATACAAGTGAGCACTGGATAATATGTAATACTGAACAGCTGTTATTTTTCTAGGTTTAAAAGGATTTTCATATTTTTTAAATAAATTTTATTCTGAAATTCGATTTAAAATTGTATTTTCAAAATTTGTGTTGAAAGGCACCAAAAAATATTTCGATAATTTACTCAAATCAATACTTAAAATACTTATTTAATCTTTTGCCTATAATTACGAAATTATTAAACTCAATTTAATCGATACCCGCAGTGATAAAAGCCGGTAATAAATTAAAGAAAAATCCAATACATCTGCAGTTATATTCTGTTATATTTTCAACTGGACAGTTCGACACCAATACTGTTTATTAAATCTAATGTAACGGATATTTGTTAAATTTTAATTGTATAATTCGTTTAAACACATTTATTATTTCTGAAATTTTGGTGATTTAAAAATTTACTATGACTATGACTATGACTATTCTCGAGTTCATAATAATGTATGGTAGGTAGATATATAATGTAATAACGACAGTCCATTAAATCAAAAAAATTTTATACGCACATACCGCTGGCCTTAAATTGTTTTTTTTTTTGTTTTTAATTTTTGTTTTTTGTTTTTTTATATAGGTCGACCGACTGATAAATTGACGCCAAAATCCGGTCCGGACTCCGGAAACGGCAAGGACCAACCAACGGGCACGGCAACGTCTTCGCACGCCGTCCTACCCACGGTACTGATCCTGTGCTTGATCCCTGTGATGAGGATACATTTTTATTAAAAACATACGTCGGTAATTGAATAATTATTATAATTATACCATGTTTTTTGATCACGTTAAGTTATTATTATATATTGTTGTTAAGTGAAACTATATTTTTGTTCTTGAATTTACTCGGCTTTTCTTAGGGTACCTTTTTCGAAAAAAGAAAATAATAATAATAACATTTTCCGGAGATACAATTATTGTTTTTTTTATGTTTTTTTTTTTTTTTTTTCAAACGGGACTATTATTATTTTTTTGTCATTATATATATTTGTTTGTTTTTTTTTTATTTTTTATTTTTTTTTATGTCCATTAGACTGATATAAAATTTGTATTCATTTAATATTATTTATGTGTAAAATGCGATGTCCTTTATATGTGTAGCACACGTTTTATATATTATATTATGTCTTATGTTGTCGATAACCCATATACACGCAAACGCAATAATGACAATAGCGAACAATTTTAATAATAATGTAACACAATCGTTAATAATATGTAATTTATAGATACCATTAGGCTTACTAACATATTTTTACCCATTTTTTTTACATTGTCTTTAACGGTTTTTAATTAATAATTATTCTTGAGCAATAATTATATTATTATTAATTTTAAACAATATAACTTAAAATAATATGCAAAAAAAAAAAACAATGTAAATACGTTTTATATAGTCTAGTTTTGATCACTTAATCTTATTATGTAATACGAGTTAAGCTCTATTATATATGACATAATATTTATTATTCGATGACGGATGATTTTATATTTTTAACGAATTTCGTATTTTTCTTTATTTTTATTCTCGCAGCATATTATACACGTACATACACGCGTTTTAACATTTTTATTTTTTTTTATTTTTTGTTTTTCGAAAAATTGTTGTTTAAGACTGCAAAATGTTATATTATTAAGTCATTGCATTGTCTGGAAAATGGCCAATCTAAAACACGGTCTTCCCTCCGTCGCCCGAACATAATAAAATATAGTTTTCCTATCCATACATTTCGGAAAGCATTTACTCAAAATTATTTTAATGCCATTTCGTATTACACTCGGAGCACGCACCATGAATTAACGATATGTTTGTATTTATATTAATTTAAAATTTAAATATAAGTTTTTAAATGAAAACAATAGTACAGTATAATAGTTTTAGATTATTAATTATTGGTTATAACCAAGTCCATATTTATTTAAACACATACACAATGGTTTTTTGGAGAATAATTTCTCGTGTTATTCTTTGGATTATGCTAAATATGGCTTTATAATACAATGTGCAGTTAATAAAAATAATTTTAAGTAAATGGTTCACAAAATGTGTAGAACGTGAAAAAAAAGGAGTTTCCTTTTTTATTTTATTTGACCGAAAAGAGTTCCGCACCGTTATACGCCGAATTTTTTTTTTATATCCCATACTTGGCTCGAAAACCGCGCGATATTTAAATATTTACTTTTCGATATAGAGATTTTCAAAAAAAAAAAAAAAATCTATAGCAATAAATGATTTATTTTATTATATACTTTAAACTAATAATTACTAGTATTATATATTCGATATGTGTTTGTATATCGCATTATTTATGTGATGTACCTTATAATACTTATAATTATACATATATATATATATACATTTAAACTGATAAAAGATATAGGATTTATCGGTATATATTACAATATGTTATACGAGGTCACAAATAATATTATATTGGCAGGGGATGACGGTTGTTCGGATATTGATCCTTATATGGGCTTCCAGTGGGTGTAAAATATACCTATCCTAAACAACAAAAAATATTAAATAAATAAATTGTTCTTGAAATATTTCCAGAAAAGAAGGAAAAGTTTTAATAATACATATGGCCTAGAAAATTAAAGTAAAAAATATTGGTTTATTTAAATTAAATGTTTTAATAACATATATTATTATAATATTCGAAAAATTGTTTTAAATTGTTAAATATTGAAAATATTTTTTAAACGTTAATTTCCAGACCGAGAATTTCCCTAAAAAATGATTTCGGAACAGTGTTCTACTTTCTGGAAATTATATGATCCGAGTGCATGTGTATTATTATTGTTTATTCTTTTGTTGTCTATAAGATATATATATTATACCACGGCATAGAAAGATTGCTTTAGAAATATTTTTTCCTCTATTTTTCAATGTTATAACTCAAAATAATATTGATATAAAACAATTGTACGAATTTGTTGGGAAATTGTGTTGTTTTATTGACGGGTGTAATGTTATGAAGAAAACAAATTGATATAATATTATACAGTGGCATATACTTATAATAATATATTTAATATTTATATAATATATAATTGCCTTAGTTTTTTTTTTTTTTCATTTTAATGACTGTGATTTGTATAGTTAAGTAGGCAAATTAAAAAAATATATTATATAAATTGTCTTTAATGTTTATTTATGCTAATATTTAAAAAAAAAATTAAAATATTGTATAGTTATGTATATTATAAATATAATATAATAAAGATTACAATTTTTAGACTATATCATACTATTTGTATTTTTATTGATTTTTTTCGATAAACAAAGTTGAATTTTATTTTCAAATTTTTATATCAATTCCACACGTTCTGTCATCAAAATCATTCCAAATCATCGCAATCTAGGTCATATGCACCTTCTTTTATCGCCCATAGAATTATTGTTAATCATAATTCCCCCAAAATACACTTAAAATAAAAAAAAATATACTTATATATTTTTAGAAAGGTGTTTGGTATATAATGTAAAAATAAAATAAAATCATTGTGAAAGATTTATACTTTTAAATGTTTTTTTAAAGATTTTAGCATAAACTTTTGTAAATGAAATATATAAAAAAAAAATATATTATATACCTACATTTTAATGAGTTTTAGTGGTTAAAAATGTTTCTCTGTTTGATTAAACAGGCTTTACTATACTTCGTATAAAAACTTAAAAGGTAGGAAATTTTCTTTGATTTTCAAAATTTTACTCCTAAAAACCTCTAAAATGTCGTTAAAAATATAAATCTATGAATAATGGTTCTATTGTTTATTACATAATAATAATTCGTATAATAGGGTAAGTACATGATTTTTTTGATTTATTAATATTTACAATATTTACTATAGGTTACTGATATATTAGAAAATAACTGAAAATCGGTATTTTTCAAGTTGCCTTCAAAAGTATATTTGAGTCAACCCTATATAAGAACATAATTACCAAACGTTTTAATTTTTTTTCTTGAAGTGTTTTCGAATTTTTTTAAATAATTGTGTTAATTTAAAAATTTTATAATAAATAATAATATATGTATTTCTGCAGGTTTATTTACTTAAGATTTTTTAATCTCAATTTTGTTTTTTTCATCAGTGTTACGTTACCTAGGTTATAAATTACGTTCTTTATAAATAACTTTTGGACTCAAATATATATAGATTTTTAGGTGACAAATTAATTATTTATTTTTCAGAGTTATTGGTCGTAAGAAATTCTTTGAATAATTTAATCATTAAAATGATAAGAGTTTTAAACATTCCGTAATTTGTGAACAAAACCTATAAATATATTTATTTAAAAAAATATATATATAAATAATATATTCAAGTATTCAATAAAAATGTTCCCCATTAAACTCGAGTTATTATATAAACACCACACTGCAATATCATATTTATTCTGAGATATAATACAGCTGCAGTGTAATATAAATACTGGTACGGGTACCGTGTGTACTGTAGGCTGTTTTTAATATAATTTTTTTTAAATTAAAAGTTTCGAAATAACGAACTTTTACGGTGGTAGGGGTACCTGAGTTAATGGTAAATGGAGACTAAGGTCCGTACACGATACGGGTTGAACGTTGAAGGCTTAAATTAATTTTTTTCAAGTTTTTTTAATGAACAACTCTATAATTTATGTGTAGACCACTGCTCCGATGAAAACTAATATAATGATTTAAATTATCGTCTGTTGTTTCCATATAAATAGTAATCGACCGAGCGTAGTATTTAAATTGCCAAAGTCAAAAAACGCAGTCAATGACACGAGTTCGTCTACTGCAGACAATAATAATATGTGTGATAACAATGACCGCGATAATGTGAATTACGCGTATGTAGTAAGTGTAAACAGTTTAATTTTATTAAAATGTTATTGAAATATTATTTCGGTTAAACAATAATAATAATAATAATAATAATAATAGTGTTATCCAATTCGGTCGGCTAACGTAAACAAATTGATTTTTTATTTGGAAATATACTAAGTATATTATATACCTATAAGAAACTCTTTATAAACGCGCAATACTCGTTGTTTGAAAATGTCTCCGTTTTGGAACTCGAACAATTTTTTTCAGATAAACATTAGTTAAAAAAGTATTGATTTTCAATAATTGGAAAATTTAGGAATTTTACGAAATGGTTTCCCTTTAATAAACAAAATGTATACAAAATTGTGTGACAACAAAATTGTACTGTTAAAAACTAAGAATAGTAATATATAAAGGTAGGCGTATCGTTATAGTTTTAAAAAAGACAGTACTATATAGCCAAGATACTCAGGGTCTATATTATATATAGGGACTTTTTATACTTGAAAGTTTCACCAAAAACGTATAAAAGTACAAAATCAAGGTGAACATTTTTTGAAATTCAATATTTATTTCCCGACTTCAGGCTATTTATAGTCATTTTAAATTTTAAATTTTTATCGTCATAATATTAGTTATTATATCTACTGACAGTAATACTCATATTATATACACAGAAACTTCGCTCAAAATCGTTTTTTCGAAAGAAATGATTTTTCATTGCTTTCAAATTCAATATATAATATATTCACCACCTGCATATTCTGCCAAGCGCTTCCACCCCTTTATTGACCGACTTTTTATGCATTGGTACATCATAATGAGGTTTAAGAAAAGGTATATCTATTTAATCAAAAACTAAAGTATCTTCGAAAAAAAAAATCATTATTTTTACTTAAAATATAATTTTACAATAACTTAAAATCCAATTTAAATTATATATACAAAAATTCACAAAGTTAACGAGTTAATTTTTACCACATAAATTTTACTTCGTCCCTTTTAATATCCCGTCTGGATTTCTGAATTCTAAATGTATTGTACCTTCTCGTTTCTGTACTAATACCATTGATTAATTTTTTATAGTATAATATTATAATCAATGATAGTACTTCCCATTGATGATAATATTATAATTACATTATATTATAATATAATTCCAATATGCCTCCTAATATAAACCGACACCTCCAATCATCTTAATGTAAAATTTTCAAAGCGTACCTGTGCACATTTACGTACACGCACGTAAAATATAACGGGAAATCGTATTTTATCACGCAGACAAGGTTAAATTATATTTTATGACATGCCATATATTCTCATACGCACAAATGCGTGTCTTGGATCGATTGTTCGAAGGAATAAACCTATATGGATACAGATAACTGGTAAAAATAAAACCCCTGTAAATAGTATCCGGGTCTAGTTAAGAAAAGAATACTTTTTAAAAAAATATTTATATACCTATTTAACGAACTTACATCAAAAAAAAAATATATATATATATGTATTTGTACTTTGTAGTACGTATTATAATTTAAAATACATACGTTTAAAAATATTTATGAAAAGCGGCGGTACCTTCATTAAATTACAAATTACAATAAAATACGAATATTGATATCATTCCCTCGCAAATTATTAAAAATTTAAAACTCGAGTAGATACTACAGAATAAGTGAATTCACTTATTCTGCGTAGGCATACTTGCTGTTTATGTTGCACTGTTTTTCTACAATTGTGTGTTATTTTGTTAATAAATCTTCGTTTGTTCAAGTACCTATATGTTTCATTTATACACTATATGTATTCGAAACAAGATAGTCGTAGATAGATTTATGAGTTATAAAATGTAAAATATTATTAACAAATTGAAAATAAACAAGTTCAAAATAATATTATAAAATGTGTTATTATTTTATTAATTGATAAGCTAAAATATTGAACCGCGAACTGGCACTAAACAAAAAACCCAAAACCAGGTTACCTGTGTTACCCGGACATTACCAGGTAACTTGGACTTTTCGACATGATGGTATTTCCCAAAGCGGGCTGTTTTGGTTTTTTTTCTTTTAACTGAATAACGTCATCGTGTCGTTAACAACCAGACACGAGAAACCAATTAATAATTTTTAAATATTTTTTTAATAATTGCTATTATAAGTATAATATATAATGTCAAAATATGTATATTTACTTTTTTATAAAACGTAACGTATTATTTAATCATATAGACGTATAAACTCCAGAAAGGGCAATAACCCACTGATCCCCCTTGGATTCTTATTGATTAGTGTATATTCGAAGTGTATATATATATATATATATATATAGTATATAATATTTATGGTGATGATTCACTAAAATACATTATACACAAATAATTTATGTAGGTATAGACTTGTACGTAATTTGAATCGTCGAAGATTCATCGTGAGTCATAATTTAAATTTAAAATATTAACGTACTCATTTCCTGTCCTACGGATTTCATACAGATTCCGTATAATATTATATTATATAGTTACGTACCCAGGGTTTGGAATTGACTTTTTTTAAACAATATTTTGTGGAATTTTCAGGGATTACACTTCAAGTTTCAAACTAAGTTATAACTGAACGGACTAGCAACATAGTTTTAGATTTCCAAATATAAATGTAGACACCCTATATCCTCGTTGAGTGGACGGACTGTCATTCTGTCCTATTGTACTTACTATTCACCTACTAGAGAGATTGTTGATTCGATAATCGACCGTCCTTACAATAAATTAATAATATTGTTACTAGGGTAACAGAACCCGGGAAATCTAACATACTTGAAAAGATTGTTTTTGCCAATGTCGCCTGTCCTTACAATTCGTTATCGTGGTTCAGTATATTTAAAATTTTGTATTCATTTCTTTGGTATTAGGTTTATACACACGAGTATGGTAGGTAACGAAAAATGTTTTTAAATTGTTTATGAAATTAGAGCTTATCGTTTAAAATAGGTTTAAATACGGGAATTTGGCACTTTTGCACAGTGGACTTTTCTAACTTGTTTATTTCATGTAAATTGTTTAATCACTTAGTTTTTTACTTTTATATCATATTCATTTCGATTTATTTCATATATAATTATTACAATTTATAGTAATTTTATATACCTACTACTAGAAAAAATATTGTGTAAATATTTTAGAATGATTAACCAAAAATGTCTAAAAGTAATGTTTTGCAAATATTTTCAAAATATTTGTTGATGATTTTTTTAACATTTTTAAACAAAATATTGTGCAAATATTGTATTGTAATAAATGAAAAATATGTCAAATTTTATCTTTTATAAATATTTTTGAAATACCGTATATTAAAAATGTTGGTAAAAAAATATTTTGGGTAGATATAATACAACTTTAAATAACTGGTCATATACGCATTTATTGAGATTTATAATTCATATAATTATTTTTCGTACTATGCAAAATAAAAATATAAGTTCGTGTAATAATAATAAATAATATAATGATTTTTTTGGGGGGATATAGATGAATTTAGGGAGGCTAAGCCTCTCTAATGTGATGTGATTTTTACTCCTCAGAATTTTAGAACAACTGTAATAGGTAATTCCAATAGAAATTGTACATAATATTAATAAATTTCATCAGAAAAAATTGATATGAAAAAAAAGGTAAAAAAAAAAATTTGAAAATATTGGGTATAGGAAAATATTTTAGAAACGTGTACTTCTTGGCCAAAAAAATGTTTGTACAATATTTTCTGCAACTTTTTGGTAATGATCAGAAAATATTTTATTGCTGTGTGGACGAGTACACAACACATATATACATGAAAATTTTAAAAGATATTTCATAGTTTTTTTTTAGTTTAAACCTGTAATCATAATTGCAAATTTAATGTTCCAACTAACATAAATAGGGTCACTTTAAAATATGGTATTTAATTGTAGGTACCTATATAACTTTTATAATATAATAAAATATTTTTGTTCTTGAATACCTATATAACTGTATTTTTATTTGCATGTAGTTTAACCAACATAAAAAAAAAATACGTTTATTGATTTTAGCTCTATGTATTGACACTTTTTATGCAGCTATCATAAAAAAGTATGTGTGATATATTTATGATTTTTTTTTAAGGATTAAGAGGCATCTTTGTGATTAAATAGTTAAATAAATATTAAATCATAATGGTGACCAATATTATAATAACATAATCTATAAATCCAAGGAAAAAATCTTACTAAAAATGAGCAATATTTAAAATCGTATGTTTCATGTAGCTGTAATTACACAATTTCCCACCATACTTTTTACATGACACTGATATGTAACGTATTGGAAGTACCCATCTATATCTACTATTGTCTCATATATATACAATATAATATACATTGATAGACACAATAAATGTTGAAAAAGCATCTGATAAAGTTCGACATGAGTTTTACCCACCACAAAAATTTCAATATATATATACTATAATGTATCTTTTTTTTTTACCTCAATCATTGATGTCTGACATACCTCCTGAAAAAATAAAAAGTTTCTCGTTTTGTAATAAAATTGTATGAGAAGTAGAGAAGATGTTTTATATGACATATAATATTGTATACATTGTGAATTATCGTTACGAAAGTGATGCTGGTTGTAATGGGAAGACATTGGATAAAATGTAGATAGATGAGAAAGATAGAAGTATGAACAATTTTATGTGACAAAAATTTATGATTTAGATCAAATAAGTATAGATTTTACATGACTGAAACCTTGGATTTTGTCATAAGTACTATAATAAAATCAATTCGGATAACGAAACCAATTAAATCAATTTCATTAAAATATCTGTTTAATACAATTTCATCAAAGACGAAAAATGTTTTAACCACAATGACGCACGCAGGAGCTTTTTCCAATCAAATTACGTATATAGGTTACATTTTTTGTGGTGTTTTTAATTTAAAATTGAAATGAAATGATTTTTCGAACAGCGGATGACTCGGTGAGATTGCTTTTACTATCGTTATTTTTTGTTAACATATGTAGCTGACACTGTAGATACCCATATCTGTTATTTTTTTTTTTTTTTTTTTTTGCATATTGAAACATATACTCTACCACAAGATTTTGTATTTCTCCCCGTGTTTTATGAAGTGTAGGTATAGGTTATTATCACATAATTTTAGTTTTTGTAAAATTTAATTAAAAAATGAATGTTTTCATATTTAAATTTATTGTATATCATATCAATATCATATATCTAATATATGAATTATTGTTAATTAAAATAAATATTTCAATAAAAAATATGAAAGCCGATCAAGTAGGGGATGGAAGCACTTTTTTTTTTGTGTAGGATATTAAATTAAATATGAAAATAATAATAAATATATTTTTCCATAAAACAATTCTGAATGGAGCTTTGATGTAATATACATAATTCATATTACTTAAAGAATATACACAAAAATAATAAAATACTATTATATATAGTAATAATTATACTAGGTAGTAAAATACATAGGTACTCTATAACATACGCTATTAAATTACAGATAATTAAACACAAAATTACCCTTTTAAGGACTTAATACCTCTAAATTTAAAATTTCTTATATAAGTATATTACTTGGCATTATAATCATATTTCATTTAAATCATATAGGTAGTCCATATATCTGCTATAGATAATTATTATATGTTTTAAATTATTAAATGTGCCTATTTAAATTTTAATATTTTAAATGGTTAGTTTTCGATTCTCTGTCATTCCATTTGCCGAATTTGCATAGGTATAACTAAGGGCCGGTATTTCAATTGTGGTTTTAACCAAAGCTTAAGATTAAATGAAGTTTAAACCTATATTTGTGTATTTCATTCATAGCTTAAGAAATAAGCTGCACTTAGATAAACATAATTTTAAGGAAAGCGCAAGGTATAATTTAATACATTATTTCGTGGTTTATCTGTTATCAATGTGGTAATAAATTAATTTTTATCATAATAAATAAAAGTTATTATGAAATAATAGAAAAACAAAATGGAAGTTATGTACCTACTTGTGTACTTTGTTGTTGTATTACTAAAATTAATATCTGTGAATGTTTTTTAATCATTGGTATACTAATAAAAATATTAACATTTTAATAAAAAAAAAATATTATGGATACATTGTCATTCTCAAGTTCAAGTGATGATGAATAGGTTATTGAATTTGTGTGTAGACTTGGACAGTCAAGAAAACCACTTATTTTTCTTAATCGAACTGATCATTTTATTGAATTTTATATTCCGAGTCAAATGAAAAATGTATTGTATACCTTCTTCTTAGGCAACACAAAATAATGATTTTAAACTTTCCAAAAAGTAAAACAATGTTTTAGGAAAACACTAAAAATACATTTCAATATCTTATGTTTGCAGACATTTTTGAATATTATAATATTATTAGATATTTTTTAAAACATATTGAAAATATAGATATATTATTAACATTAATTTTTATCCGATTCGAAATATACCTATAACATTATTTTACTTTCTAGGAAATAGCCTTAAAACAATTGGTTTTCTTTTACAGTTTAGATCAATATTTCTACGATATAACTATCATATTTATTTTCCAATAAATATTAATATTGAATAAAACTTGTGTTTTAAGTTTAAACTAAACTATAAAACACAAATTAAATTACTTAAAATCGTTATTATAATATTAGTACATTAAAATAGTTTATTAAAATTACAATGTCAATATTGAATGATAAAATAGTTTAAAATGAAATGTTTCTGTTTCAATCAATATATTAAGACAATAATTGAACTTTAGTTATGTGTAAATTATAGTTTATCAATATTAATATATGTTGCATTTTTAAAATCGTTAAATCTCGATTTTTCACAGTTAACCAAATATATACATTACAATATTTAAATCGAGGAAGGGTATAATTAAAGTGTTCAGTTAGATATGTGTACAATAGTGTGATTAGAAAGAATAAGAAGTATTTAAAAAACAGCCCAATAATTGGTAAAAATAAAAATAAAAATAAAAAATTAGATTTATTAAGATCGATTAAAGTGATTTGGAATCAATATAAATAGAATGAAGATAATAAAGCCATGAAGAGATAGGATCGATTAGAATAGTATTATATATTATGAATGTGGAAGGACGGAAGATATAGAAGGTCATAAAGAAAATTGCTTAATTTGTTGGAGGTAGGTCATTAAGATAATTAATATGAGAACGGTTGATGTAGTATATGCTGTAACTGGAAGGAAAAGGATATAAATTGACAAATTGTATTCCATTTCCTGATTAGGACTAAGATATTGATTACCTATCTACTAGATGGTAATAAAACTATTATTCTATACACAATTTAGTAGGCAAGATGTAAATGTTAAGCATTGTACTCGTAGTATAAGTAATGTGTGTACTAATAATAATAGACGTAGTGAAAATTCAAATATTAGCGCCAGATACAGTATGCTAGGTATACTAAGTACCTATTTACTATTTATATCACGTAAATGTTATCGATTGTTTGCTATTATTAAATGATATATTATGATGTATCTATGCAGCATACATGTTGAATAATTGAATACTACTCCTCAATGAATATATTAATAAAAATTACTTTACGTGAATACTGAATATTATGCATTTTTTTTTTTTTTAGTTGACTAGTAATCATCATGATAAACAGATAATATAATATTATATATTAATAATATTATTTATTTATTATAATTTGACAAACACGTGGCAGGAAGTATACTTTATAATATTATTGGTTGTCTCACCATAATATAATATGTACGATACCGTCCATCGATTCCGATGTATATACCATGCAGGTGATTAATAATATGAACATGTATTAGAGAGTTTGGGCAGTCACAGAACAATACAGAAGCGTTACTTCCACTGATAAGAGAAATTTAGTGTACCAGTCGTTTGATATAATATGTTCAAAATCCTCGTGTATTATCAATAAACCTTGGTGTACACCGCCATGGTACTATAGAAACATATTTTGTTTGTTATGTAATTTGTTTACATTCCACCATTACCCGCTAAGAGCGTCTAAATACAGTACTGAACCGTATACATTATGCGCATACGCCAGCACCATATCATGAATCCAGAAATCTTATCAGTCATCGATATATAATCATAGAACTGATAATACACAATTTTTCAAAATAAATATAAATACGTTCAATTTTAGTTTTGTTAGACAATTTAGACATTTTATGAAGCATTTTTAATTATTTATAAACTATTGATTGTTTTACTGTTATCCAAAGCTCAGAACCACAGAACGTCATACATTTTAAGTAAATGTATAATACTATTAATACTACACTATAATCGTACTAATGAAAAACATTTAACTCTTCAACTGTTTTACTTAATATATATTAATAACACTTAAGTTATGACTTATTAATATGGTAGTAATTGTAGTTGGTTTGCCAAACTTAAAGGACCCAGAGAATATCCAAGAGAACGGTGAACGGAATAAAGTACAGTCTGATCTGTTGTTGTAATTGTTGTTGCGGAATTAAGAATTATTTCACTGTTTTGGAACGATGGTGTCAAAAAAAAGTTATGTGCTTTTGAAGTTTATGAATTTACTATTTATATGTGCTAATCTAGATTTATTCCTTATGTATATTAATATATTTTATATGGGGTCGGCTGTGGTCGAGATGCGTATTTCGGAGCACGAGGTCCCTAGCTCGACTCCCAGGTAGCCAACGAGATTTTTCTCGCTGGTCGTGGCGTCTGGTTTCTAGTGCAAGCCGGCTATAATTACCAAATCCGTCCAATAAGTCATAAGAACCATCTTTGACCCCTAATATGTGAAGGTGCAAACCTGAGCATATTAGAGTTTGGGAAATAAGAAGATGTAAAACTGTTAATGTATTAAGTAAATAAAAATTTTAATTGTATTATATTATATATTATAGTTTGTTATTATAAAATATTGTTATAAACATTATTATTTTATGTTAAATTTGCATACATTTCATACAATAAAAACTATTTTTAATGAATTTTAATTGAATGTTATTTCTTTTGAATATAATTTGTTAATAGAGGATTTAATGTATATTATAATAAAAGTGTGGATATTGATATTAAAAAATATTAGCTCATTTTTAATTCTTATATGACAGTATAAATTTAGAACAAAATTTTACTTAAGATAAGATTTATAAATAGCTATTAATAACCACATGACAGATACTATCATACAATATAATTAGTAGGAAAATCTGATGAAAGTATACACTACACAGTATTTTACGATTTTTGTCTAATTATAATGGACCTTGGACAGAAACACATGCTACAAAAATTTGGACCAGGAAAAGTAATATGTCTTGATGGAACCCATGGACTTAATGCGTATGATTTTGAATTAGTAACCTTAATGGTTATCGATGACTTTGGTTCAGGGTTTCCATGTTGTTTTATGTTAACTAATCTGAAAGACACAAAAATGTATACAGTTATATTTTCAATTATTAAAAATGTCACTGGTATAATAATCCACAAACCTTTATGACCTATATTGTTGAAACATTTTATTCGGCATTATTACAAGTTATTATTATAATAATTAGTTATATAAGTATTCATAGATGGCGTACTTTTTATAAAAATATTATACCCGGAACCTAGACAAAAAAAAAAAATTATTTTCATGTTATTACATTTTAATGTAATTTAATATTCTAAAAAAAATGTTTTAGTGACGTTTTTATACTCCAAAAATTTTTAATGTGCCTATTATTTTAATAACATAATTTATGAAAAAATTATAATGTTATTAAAATATTTTTAGATTTTAAGACTAAAAACTTATATCTCCAGAATTCTTGGCAGAATATTACGTATGTAATTATGTCTCCTAATACATATACACTGTTTTCATGTTTGTATTTAGGATAGAGGAAGCTATCGAAATAAGCCACATTAAAAAAAATATTTAATCATTGTTAATAATAATACCTACCATCAAAAATGGTTGAAAATATCATGACAATTTTAGTTTAAACTTTTTATTAATGAGAAATGTAGAACTATATAGGTAAGGAGAAGACAATGAAACGTTGCATTAAGTTCTCTGATTTATTATTTTTCAATTTAATCCCGAAATTACAGTAACGTTGATTGTTTCCATGTTAATATTATAGTACAGTAAATATACAGTTGCAGTTTGTGCTATCGTAAAAACGTTCCAATATTATTAAAGGTGCAGTTCGTGTATATTCGGTTGACCCGGCAGCCATGACCTCCACCCTTATATTGAACGAAATTTTACTTCTGATTCACCATCCCTATCTAAGAAAATAATTTATAGATTGTATAATGATTAGATGATAAATGAAAATATATATAAAAACCATATTTAAAAAAAAAAAAAAGAAGTTTTTATACAATATTTTAAAATAAAAGAATTATAATTACTATTCTGTATTTGAAATTATATATTAAATAGACATTTAAATTTGTATAAAAAAAAAAGTATGTATAATATGATTAGATGATAAGATAAAATGTAATATATATATCATTATTATAGGTGAGAAAAACAATTATTAAAATATAATATAGTGTGCTCAGTGAGTTTTTATAATGTTAAAAAAATATAATTAAACATGATTAATAATTTAATACAATGTTATTTATTTCTATTAAAAACATAATTAAACATAGATTCCATAGCTTTCAATAATAATTGTCCTACTGAGCTTAAATCGAAAATTTAAATTTTCGGGTCCAGGCGCGTCTAAAAAATCTGAATTCGCGATCATAGTGTGTAACACATATTAGAGTCTGTTTTTATGCATTTAAAACTTGGAAAGACTAATATATAACTTGGGTACTTATACCGGTTACCTGTACACTACGCGTCCTACAGTGAAATTTATAATTTAGGGTTGCCTATACGAGATTTTTGAAGTATTTTCACTGCTCTAAAAAACATTTTCTAAAAAAATTACTTATCATCATCGTAAAAGCATATAGTATTTTATAATATATAATAGCTCCCACAGTCGTTTCCCCTCTCGGAATCGATCGGCATGAAAAATATGGCTTGTAGATTTTTCCGGGAATTTCTATATACGCGCATAATTCATGTAGTCTATAAGTCAGGAGAGTAAAAAATAAAACCATACACTACGTCATCAAATTTTTCGAGATGACAACAATGCACAAATATATTTTTATTCTATATAATAATTTACAGCAAACCCACCTAGATATATCAGCTACCTATATTTGATTTTCGATAATCTATCGATATATTATAGTATGTTGTAGAGAAATATCATATACAAGTATACAGCTAACCAACAACTTATAGAAATAAGATTATGTGACAGTTTTCCAAACGCATTTTTCTCAAAAATCTTATTTCCAATTTAATTTTTCACTATTCCAAATAAAGGCTATTTTCTACTCCCTCGAAAAATAAAAATGAATAATTCCCAGCAAAAATTAAATTATTTTTGTATTCGATTAGAAATTTTAAAAAAAACCTATACATTTGAAAATGTCCTTTTTAAATGATTGGAAATGATTAATACATAAAAATACATATTATATTGGAAATGTAAATACTACTACTTGAAGGAGGTACTGTCGTTGGTCTTTGTTATTAGTGAATCAATTGGTAAATGACGACGTTTAACAGTTGTAATAAAAATAATTTTTTGAATTCTGTATAATTAACTATATATTTATGCAATATATATGTAATATAAAATAGGTGTATTTTCTTTATTATTATAAAACATTATTTAATGCTATACCTATAAGTAATGATATTTTGTTTTAATAAAATACGTATATTATATTCTAAATTTTTTAAATTTATTTTCCAAACTATTCTTTTCTTCTATTTTATTTAATACACTATGCCAATATGTTTTAAATAAATACTTTACATTATATTCGCATTTTAACTGCATAATGTTTTAATCTTAAATAAAAATTTAACAAATTACTTCAAATTTTATTTGGATAAACTTATCGTTTTTTACTAAATAAAATGGGATGAGAATTGGAATTTTTTTTTTTTTTGAGCCATCCTAATATCTATATATATATGTATATTGTATATATATATAATATATATACTTTTTATGCATTTTATATAGTTGGGTATTGGAGAGATCAATGATGGAGAAATCTAGGTAAAAATATCGCACTAGAAGAATGTTTGAACAAAAAATACAATTTATTATAAATTGTTAAATAATTTATTAAATTAGATCTAGTTAAAAATATCGCACTAGAAGAATGTTTGAACAAAAAATACAATTTATTATAAATTGTTAAATAAATTATTATTATTATATATATATATATATGGTTTGGTTTTAACACAATTAAAATTATATTATCACTATTGAAATTCAAAAACTCGAAAATTATTGTTAATTAAAAACATACACTATACCTTGCACACCTATAATATAATGAAAAAAAACGTGGTATTATTATTTTATATTACCTATATATATTATAAAAATAATAATAATCGTATTAAAGAAATATTAATTTTATAATATTCACATTTCACAATCAAAAAAGGATATTTTCCATTTTTATAAAAACGTATATCCGTACAGGTGGATGTTAATAATGCCGTATTGCATAATAATCATCCCTTAATTAAGAAATTATAAACTAAAGGCTCATTAAAATACAATAAACCATTCGTTATATCACTGTGGTTTTTCAATATAATTTTACAATATAGGTACCTATACGGAAAAACTATTTATCATTTATATAAAATCCAGTCCCCGTTATAAACTTATAATTTAGAGTTAAACATTAGGTGAGCACGCTTTTATAAAATTCTATATTGTCCCTTTATACCAGCGAATATACCTAATAATCTGACGCAGTGAAGAAGAAATACATTTTTTTTTCAAATCGCTTATTATACTTTTAATGCTGCACAACAATGTACTCTTATATATAATAATACTTCATCAAGAATTTGAGAATTCTCGTTGAAATCGCTTTATTGGGATTTTGCAAAACAGATATTATAACAATAATAATAATATAATGTAATAAATACAATGGCAAATACGTTAATGGTGGTGCAGTGCTGGTCGTGTCCTTTCCCAGTCGCCCAACCTTATGTGTAGCTAGGAAGCGATCAAGACACGCATCGTTTTAACCAAAAAGATCTTGCATTGATAAGACGGAGAAGAATAAGAAAACGAAAAATATAAATTATATAATTGAATTTTTCAAGATAGTTACAAACAGCGGTATACGTACACCGACATCAATATACCAACAACAACCCTTAACGGCCGATTTCATAGTCATGAAAGCGAATAGAATATAAAAACCAAATCGAATCCGAAGGATGTAAAATATAAGATATAATATAAAATACATCTCACGATCTTATCTCTAAATGCATTTGTAAGTCTAAGTACTTAATACACACAGTAAATTGTAAATGCATTGGAATAACAGTATTTATTTAATACCGTATATAATATAATATTATACTCGCGTGTTTGTCGTCCGAGTATATTAAATAAAATACACATATATATATATAATATACTCGTATATAAATAATATAAAAATAAAAAAAGTATTTAAATTATTTTATAGTATTCAGACAAATTATTTATTTCGATTAAAATATTGAAATAAAAATTAGATGAGCGAATTACATAAAAATGATGAGAGAAAGCGACAAAAAATGAAAATGTTGGGGTGTGTTCGAATATTCGGAGTTATAGTAGAGTAGTGTAGAGTAGAGTAGTGAGTTGGGTAAAGTAAATAAGAATAGAGTAGGGTTTAATCACAGAATGAATAAACTGACATCACAATAATAAATTGATATTCAAACAATGATAAGACCTTTTGAAAAATGTTTATTTTTCAATATATTTAATATGTATTTTTACAAATTATAAAGTTATATAGGTCTTAGTCCAATTTATTATCTAGTTTAATGGAGAGATTTCAATAAATATCATGTTATTTCACCTGATTTTAGATAATTATATAATTCATTAGGAATGAAAACTTTATGTTCTTGGTTTTTGAACTCTACTGTAACTTGCATAATGAAAAAAACTGAAAATTTAAAATGCATAAAAAAGTAAAAACAATTAAAAAAATGTTGGTTATATAGACGAGAACATAACGAAATATATACCTTTCGCCATGAGCGGGAATATAAATAAAAATTACTTGTTATCTGTATATGATAAGAATAATTATCAGTGGAGTAAAAAGAACCTAGCAATTTCTTTTCGCTGTGTCTAGATCACGAACTAAGATAGTATGGACTGGAAACGACAAGGAAGGCGGATAATATAGTGGTGCGATTATATTTTATTACGGTGAAATTAGTAAGTGGAAGAATCCAAGCGATAATCTATCATGCGATCCTAGCGAACATATGCCATACCACATATACGTAGCATATTGTAGTCTGCGTATGAATATATTGTGGAAACTATAAACTAGGCGGCGTTTTAATTGCATAGATTCCATAACATTACCATAACAATTTGTCTGCACGTATTAATCCGTCGTTTCCAGTCCATACCACGGGCTAAGATAGTATGAGACTGATAGTATCGACATGGTAAGGGGGTAGTAGAGGAACGTTCCTCAAACGTTTCGACACCTCTACCTACCCAGCCATGAGCGGTACAACTAGGAGTAAAGGCGCTCCAAGTGAATGATAATGTTATTAATATTTATTTTGAATAATTGGAGCCAAAAGACAAATATTATGTCTGATGAATTATGACTTATAAGGTTATATATTATATTAATTTACGTAAACGATCTTACTCCAATAAACCTGAAGCTGCACTTGTAAATTTGAAATCAAATGGAGGTTTGACTTATCCAAATGATTTTATTTTTGGATTATTGACTTCTGTAGAAAAGTATTTTTCTAAATATTGTAAAGACAATGATGTTTTCTGGTTAACAATTTATGATTTTTTTTAATAACAATAGGTCCATTTAATTTCCGTGTATGGAACACAAAACATATATTAACAGAAATAGTATCCAACTTTGTAATCATGCGAATGCTACAGTACCTATTCATTAATTGCATATAAAAACACAACCAAGATAAATGCCAAACAAAAAAAAAAAAATTAGCAAAATTATTCAATACATAAGTGTACTTACAAATTAAAAACAATAAAGATTTCAGAATTTAAAATGATCAAACTGTATTTTTTTAAATTTTTAGTCCATTTAAACATTGATAATGACATTATCTGTTTTATTAATAGTATATTTTGTATTTCCACATAGATGGCATAGATGGCACTATAAACCATACTTGTACCGCTCGAAACAATTGAGATCCACCGATAATGTTTCCGATTCCAGTCCTTACTATCTTAATCCATGGTCCATACCATGACAAAATAGATAGGTATTATCACAGTTAACACATTTTTTCCCCGTGTACGCATCTTCTCTTCACCCGGCCTATAACGTAGTTCACAACTTTTCATTGGTCCAATATTTCGTCATTTTGATTTGAATTTTGATGGTGATTAAGTAAACAAACAAATTAAACATGGATTATGATAACTTAAATCATAATAAATAATATCAAATATAATTTATTAAAATTATAAGTGCACTATTAAATAATTAACAAATAAATACAGGCAAGAATACATAAGATAATATTGGCCAATAAGAAGTGGTGAACTACAACACAGGTGCGGTGAAGAAATATTTTAGCGGGTTGTGCACTGATTGTGCGTATCAAAAATCTGTGATGATACCTATCTATTTTTTCATGGTTTAAAATAGCAAATAATTATTATAAAAGCCTGGTCGTGAAGGTTATGTCTGATAGTTTTATATTACATAATACAAATAATTTATATTCACCCGATATATATAACAACGGTTTTTAGAATGGAATCGTCGCCCTGCTACGATACCGCTGATGGCAAACAATGGTCGGTTCCGTTACTATAGTATGTACTATGGTTCACGTGGCCATTTTATTTTTGTGATAACAACAGAGGCTATTTGCAATAACCTAGTATATTTCAACCATGCCTACTACCGTTTTTAACTTGAACTGTAACTTGTCTCATGACAAGTTAAAAGTAACTACAAACTACAATGTAAAAACGATGGCGTTAAAAATGAACGTTGAAATAATATAAAATATTCATAAATGAAAATTACTTGTTATCTATATATGATAAGAATTATTATTATCAGTAGAGTAACGAATAACCTACCTATTTCATAAATTAATATATGGGCAAGATATAATTAAAATATTTACAGATCATCAACCATTGATATCCGTGATGAAAAAAGAGATTAATAAAATACCCAATAATAGGTTGAGACGAATAAGATTTAAATTAATAATTTATAATACTGATGTACAATTTTGTCTTGGAAAGTATATGTATATAGCAGATTTACTTAGTAGAAATTACATACAAAGAGCTGAATGACTGAAGAAAATTTGAATAATGTGGTACACGCAATTAATGAGGTTGAAGTACAGTTTAAAAATAATAAACTAGAACGATTTAAAGAAGAAACGCAGAAAAATGAACATTTAGGTAAGATAATAAAATAATTAGATGTAGGTTGGCCTAAAAAAATTGTTGAGTGTGGTGAGATTAGACATTATTTTAAAATTCTAAATGAATTGACTAAAGAAAGTGCGATTATTTATTTTTAAAACAGAATAATTGTGCCTGAAGTACTAAGAAAATACATGATTCAAAAATTACATAAAACACATATTGAAATTACAAAAACATTAAAAAAGAGTAAACAAATCTTTTATTGGCCAGGAATGACATCAGATATAAAAAATTGTATTGTGAATTGTGAAATATGTCAAATATTTAGTCGAAGTAAGACAAAAGAACCACTATTACAACATAAAGTTCCTGAATTACCGTTCCAAAAAATAGGTATAGATATAGCTAAGGCAGAACGTTCAAATTACTTGGTTGTAATGAATTATTATTCTATGTGAATTGAAGTATTAAATATCGAAAATAAAACTAGTAAGACAGTAATAGAATTATTAAAGATATTATTTAGTCAATTTGGAATACCTGAAGAAGTAGTGTCTAACAAAAATCCATGTGCAAGTAAGAGTTTAAGAAATTTGCAGAGGATTGGCATTTTACTGTGATATTGTCAAGCTCCAATTATGCCAAAAATAATGGACTTGCTGAAAAAGCTGTAAGAATTGCAAAAAATATGATAAAAAAGTCTAAAATTGAGAATTATGTTTATATCTATTAAATAACAGAAATAAGCAGTAGCAGGATTACCTTGGTCTCCGGCACAGATGCTACAAAGTAGAGAGCTAAGAACTATAAGTAATAGCTTAAATAAAAAATTTTTTAAACCAAAAATAGTAGACTGTTCAATAGAAAATAATATAAAAAAATTAAAACAGATAAAGTGGTATGATAAAACAGCTTCAAGTGAAGAAAAACAATTTAAACTAAACAAACCCATATTAATACAGGATACACTTTCAAAACAATGGTCTAAAACAGTAGTTGTAAGTAAAACAAAATGGCCCAGATCATATTTAGTGAAGAATGAAAAAGGTAAAATACTTAGGAGGAATACAATATTTATGAAAAAAGTGAGTAAATATGATTTTAATTCAGATGAAAGTGAAGAAGAATTTAATAATAATAGTAATGATGAAAAACATAAAAAAAATAGTAAAATTTGAGGAAAAAGAGGACAAAAAAGTGATATTCAATGAAATAAAAAGTGAAAAGACTAAAAAAAGGAAGAGTAATTAAAAAACCTATAAGACTAAAAATTGATGATTAAGTAAAGTAATTATGATTTAGAAGAAATATAATTGTAATTTGTTATAGGTATACATTTCAAACATATAACTTTTTAATTTTAACAATTTTATTTTTATTTTTTTTTCATACTTATAGAGTTGCTGTTATTATAATGTTGTTATTATTATGTTTAATATTGTTTAACTAACATATTATAGTCTTTTTAATGATATTGTTTGTCTTGACTTGTAATATTATATTAATGATAATTTATTTAACTTATAAAGTACATTATTAATTTTTTTTTGTTTTAATTAATTCTTTCTTTTTAAAAAAGGGTGATGTTGTGATATTGTATTATCACATGATAACAAATATTGATTTCATTTATATTTTTAATAAATGTAATGTTCTTTTTGTTTAATTAAAATATATTGTTTTCCTTCCTAATTAACGTTCCCAAAATTATTTATTATGTGGAGAACATAACCAAACAATTCCTACATATAGGGTTGGACAGTATTACAGATACCTACATGTAACTTTGATACATATCAAAAATACAACTTTATCTTGTATCTTGTATCATGATATATATTCGCAAAATTTCTTGTATCTAGATCAATTTTTTCCGGTATCATATATATTTTATGCGAAAAAAATACAAGATACATTAAATTTTTAAAAATCTAATTATGTAATCGGTAAATCATAATTTAATTTTTAATTTTTTTCGTCCCATCTTATATAATAAAAATAAAAAAATAATTTTAATATTTGTTATTGATTGTTAATATTGACGCCAACTCGTGATTTATCTATTCTAGATTTTCAAGCTAGAATTTTTTTATACCATAACGTCACGACTAACGTAATAAAAAAAATATACAATATATAATTTATTAAATATTATGAAGTAAGTATATGAAATAAACTTCAGCACTTGTGACTGAAATACTATAAAATATTTATTATATTATAATTAAAAATAGTACCTATTATTATTATTTTATAATATTTCAAATATTAATTATTTTTATGTAATAGGTAATATTTTTTTATTAAAACCGTATTCGGATAATATTTACTTAAATTTACTTCACTCTCCTATAAAATATTTTGATACTATATAGCTATATAGGTATATATATTTTTTTATTTATTTATATGAATCTGTTTGATATAATATATTTTATTTATATAATATTGTTATTAATAATTATTTTGATAAATATTTAACATAATATAGGTACATATTTGTTTTTATAAAATTGTAATAAGTATCAGCAATTTGTACTATAATATATATAATTCATAACAACTTGCGAGAACACACGATTCTGTATGCCAGACACTGGAAAATAGCTCATGATAGGTTTTGGATGTAGAACCTTGTATCGAATACAGGTAACACAAGCGAACAGTGCATGGAGCACAACATCTCGACAAAAAATAGTACAAAGCGTCTGATGTATCATGGATATGAGCTTGGGCCCAGGCTAGTGGCGTGCCAAGAGCGCGCCAGGATGGGCATTTGCTCACCCTGAAAACACCCTGGCCCGCCCTGAAAATTTCTATAATATTTTATTTTAATATCACGAAATCCAATTATCAAAAATAAAATAAACAATATTATTGTGTATTAAATTGAATAATATCAATTATATAAGGGATTGATTAATTTAAAAAATAGTTTTTTTGAAGACGTATGAAGTAGGGTTTTCAGAAATGTATAAATTGTGTAGTATAGTAATAATTACTATTCCAGTGTCTTCAGCGGCATGCCAGCGTACATTCTCATGTATGAAGAGAGTTGAAAACTATTTAACTTAAATAATTTAAGAAATTCTATAAATAATCATTTTATGCAGGAATTGATAACGTTACATATATCGTTCCGTTATTTATTACGTTCCGGAACGCTACGAAAATAACTTTATATTGGAACGTAACAATATTTTAATTTGTCACATTATTTCTATAGCTGGAACGTAACACTAAATAACGTTTTGAAAAGTTATTCCTATAACGTTATCAATCCTTGTTAATAAGTATAGAAAATAAATAAATATAAAAAACATATTTAAGTTACAAAAAAAAAAAAAAAATTCATGTTAAACAAAAAAAGTGATATTGATCTTATAATCAAAATATCATCGAGGATATTTTTATCTAAACGAGCTCTCTGATCGGTTATAAATATTTATTTATATCAATAATCAATATTGACTAATTAAGTACTATGTTAAGACTATATTTACAAATTTTGTAATAAATATAATTTAAAATTACTTATACCCAGTATATTGTTTTTATGTATACAATATCTTAGTTTAAAAAATAGATAGGATGTAATAAAAATGATTTATTTTCTTAGATGAGTAAAAAAAAAAATGTTTTCATATTATTTTATAGTGGGAAAAAAATTTTTGGGTCTAAATTTCAAGTGATGCGCAAAAAAAAAATAATTTTTGTGTGGCCTCGACCTTATAATTGTTGACCTTCTATTGGCCCTACCAAGAAAAATCCTGGCGCCGCCACTGGGCCCAGCATGCAAGAATATTAAGTGGTAATGCCTTATTAGTAATGAAGTTAGATGTGATGACTTTGGTGACAATAGTGGATATTTTACAAAACGGGGCCAACAATCCTTGGTTTTCATTTATGAGCGCGGTCCAAACAATTTCATAATTTGCAGCCCCGAGAGAAACGGTCTTTGTCGCTAAAAGTGCAGGACCAGACAGACATGATAATAGAAAATGGAAATACTCAATATCCCCAATCGCATTATATGCATTAACCAAAGAATTGAAAGTGTCTCGAAAAGATCGTCAATGCGTTATATTCCCGTTAAACTTCGGTAATTCTATTTTAGGTAAAAAGTTATTGAATACTTATCGTAGATGGCTTTAAAGCAAAGAATTTCACTAACGATGGAAGAATCATTTCAGGATTTACCTATTTTGTAGTAGAAAGTTACCATCTTATCAGTCACGAGTGAGTCAACTGGTTTTAACTCATCTATACGACCTAGTTCGACAAGAGTACGGGGATAACAACGTCTTGTTGATCTCTGAATTTTTGAAGAAAATGGTTCAACTGGCGTACCCGAACTTCCAGTGACGATCTGTTCTCGGGATGGGTTTGTATTATAACGGCGTGCATATCAACAACTGATTTTAACGGGTGTGACTGTGAGGTTTCTTTCTGCCTGTGTTTTAGTTATGACTGGGGAGTGAAAAAGCACTGAGATGTTTGTCCGGCCCGAAGGTCCAAAAGGTTGCAACCAGGTAGTCCCCTGATGTAATGAGAATCGGGGGGGGGGGTATACTGCCGATGCGATTTAAAGTACAGGTAGTTGGTATAGTGGACTGTAAGAGAAGACAACATAAAATTGGGGAAACGGATAACAAAAAAGTACTTCCAGCTAAGATGAGGAAAATAACACACGGAGGAAGGTCACACTCACTTAAAAACTAATGAATTAATAATGCTTGGGTTTTCTCGTAGCAAGCAGGTATGGATGATGAAGTAAATATATTTTAATTGTTACATCAAATGACAAGTAATAAATAAAACTTACAAACTAAGTGTTAGTATATCATACAAATAAATCATACAATAAATACATGTATGGTATTATAAATTAGAATAAATTATGAACATATATATTATATATGACCTGAGTCGGACTGCACGGAGAGGAACTATAAAATAATCGCTGAAGCGTTGATGATGACGACTAGGAAGACCGTAGCAATGTGTTCGGACACGGCGCAGTGAGACGACATGGAGCGTTGTAAACTTCGTGATGCCCACGGATACGATCTACTGTTGTAGTGCGAGCGGTAGGACGCTGTATACGCACGTGACCGCGCGCGTAATTTGAACTTGTACCGAACAGTATTATCATTGATTATATAATCAATAGTATTATTAACAAGAAGAATAGGGATAGACATAGAACACTTTTAAACTATTCGTAATGTTATTATAAAAGATTTTTATTCTCAAACTATTTTTTAGAACTTAAGAGTTCTATTGGATAGAAACCAAAATCAATGTATTTATAAATTTAAAAAAAAAATGATTCTTTATTAGCCAGATATAAATAATTTTTAATTTAATATATACACCATTTAAAACATAATATAAATATATAAAACACATTCAGAAAGCCCACTCCGTAAGCGTGCTAAATTCTCGGTTTCTAAACGTATTTTAAACAATAAACTATAATTCCATAAACAATTTTAAAATAATTTGTTTAATATACTATATTTATGTATAGAGACCTAAACCGAACAAACATTGTAAATCAAGAGAATAGTATCTGGCATGTATCAAAGTAAAATATCCGGCATTTACCAGGAAAAGTGTCCAGTAGTTTCTAAGGAATAGTGTTTGGAACAGTGTTTATCCCAGTTTTATAAAGGATCTTAAAAAATGTTTAGTGAAAATATATTTATTAAATATCTAGAATGATTTCAGAGTCTAATGAATTGAAATTTTAGAAAAAATAAAAAAGTTTGCAAAAACTAAACATATATCACTATACATTTATTTAAATAATTCAAAAAAGGCATTATACAATTTGTGATCCAACCAACTTATAAAAAAAATAGATAACATTTTAAATTTACTGCTATGAACAGTCCAAAAAATCATGTAGTCGAAAAGAAAGAAATGTGGGACTGTCAAATTGAATATAGGAACGAAAGGAAATATATCTATGTAAAAAAAGGTGTCCGGCAATTTATAAAGAAAAGTGTCTGGCATATACCAGAGAAAAGTGAATGGTAGGTTCTAAAGAAACTTATTTATTTTTAATATAAACCACTAATATTATTTTTCAATGGGGCCCGATTGTTCTTTTCAAAAAATACTTTTGGTGTTTAAATCATTAATTATGATTAATTTATTTTGTCTTCTACGATTAATACGTTGTACCTCGTATATATTTACCTTTTTTATTAGAAAACTTTAGAAGGTCATAATTAACAAAATAATAATTAATCGAAATCAATGATTGAACCATATATTTTTTTTTAAATTTAAGAATATATAATAAGGTCCCGCTGAAAACAATAGTGGTTTTACATTAATAAAAAAAATGCAATTTTGTAGTAGAACTGGAATGTTTTAAAAATTTGAAACATACATAAACAAATAGCGCTTAAAAAGTTAAAAGTCACATAATATATTTTCATTTTGTCAAAATCTTATTTATCGTTTCGTTATAGTTTTTTTAAAAAAAATACAATGATATAAGATACGCCATATTATTCCATGTACCTATTCATTATTGTATATTTAATATTTATATAGATATACTATATTTACACATGCTCGACTGATATTTTATTAAACTTTATTAAATTTTATTAAAAAGTATCGTTTATATCGTTCATCTTAATATAGGAACATGTTAATAATTTAGCTGATAAAATATGTGGGATTCACGAATATGCCCTTGTACCTATATAATTTGCTGCCAGTTCGGAGTATTTAATATTTATAGTCCGATAAACCACACATTATTTGTCATGTTTATTTGTTGTGAAAACCAATTATGCCAAACATTTATATGGTTCCTTTATCTAAAAATTCAACCATATAATAAATTATATTATGGTCTTTTGTATTATTATTTATAGTAAAATATAAATTGATTTTGGCGAAATGGCGAATAATTTTGACATTTATCATTATGATTATAACAATATTTTTTTCAATTAAATATCGTCATTGTTGGCATAGTATGTCGTCGGTACTACATTGTTATAACACACGTCAGTCGATCGACATTAAGATTATAATATATACTATATAACTTTGTACGAGTATATAATAACTTATAACTCATATAGTTATATACAACTTGCAAATTAAAATCAGTTTACTCGTAGATGCTAATACGACGTGAATAATTTGAAGAATAATAATTTATTATCAACCATCGGAAATTTCGAAGAAATGCACTCGTATAGTTATTATTAGACATTTATTGCACTTAAACGAATATTTCATTGAAGTACCCGCAAATGTGCACGTAAAAATCGAAATGAAACGTGTCCGTAGTGCTCATACTCATCTGCTACCAATGTGCTCGTCAAAACGTCTATATTTGTGAATCTGCGTGATTTAAAATTATTCGAATTTTATTCACAGGCACTACAAAACACAATAAATATCTACATCCGAACGTGTATTTATGGTTTTTAAAGTGTACATAAATAACCGTACATCCATTCAGTCGTATAAATAGGTCCTCTTAAAATATATATATATATTTTGCATATTTTAAGGATTTTAACAATTTATCAGTTTGTATAAAATATATTATAAAGTACTTTAACAACGTACTTTTCGCATTTAATATATTCTGAGTACTGTAAATGAAAAATATTTTTCTATATATTGGTTTAACGATGATGGACTTTAATGTGGATTTTCAACACTTGTTTTTTGGTAGACACTATAAATATACTTTCTCCGAATTACCATAGATTGTTATCCATTATATAAGTGATATTTAACTTGAATGGTACATGGAAAAAAAATTCTCAAGAAATGCTCTAAATTATCAGTGAAACTAATTTGATGAAACTATACCAAGCTATAGTGAATTTATGATGTACTTAATATTAAATGAATAAATACAATTTAATTTTGCATATTGTAGATTTTATACTAAATGTATTTTGGTGGACCATGATTTTTTTAACGGGAGGTTAATGAAAATTATGTTCACCATATTTCAGATTTCCAATGATTTCTAGAGATTACTGAATATTTCCTTGCGATTTCCAAGATGATTAAGATTGCTAAATTATTGTTAGTATATATTATAATCGCCATTATTTACTAGTATTTGAATATTTATATACACTTCTGAAAAAATAGCAAATTAAGTTAAATAATGTATTTTGTTATAAGAAAAATAACACAATACAAATACAACTGGAACAATAGAAAAATAACACCTTTACCATGCTTGGTGTCCTTGAATTACCTGTATAAGGCGCCGTCTTAAAAAAAGGTGATCAAAAGCAAAACAATAAAAACTATTGCAAACGCTTACTTTCGTCGAAGAGAAAGTATGAACACAAAAAAATCTAAGTTTTACTAATTTTTTTCTATGACATTCTTAAGAAGATGTTAGCGTGGCATATTTTAAGAGGTTCTATATAGGCAATTTTTAGAATATTTTAAGAAAAATAAAAATCCAATGATTGAAAATTGTTTATATGAATTTTAAAAATGAATAATAATTAGTTACATTACTATATTGATTTTTTCGAATTTATAAAATTTTATTGAAAATATTACTTTTAAATTTCTCATTTATAACAACTTAGAAATATCATAGAAATATGATATAAATATAATAGGTATAAATAATTAAAAATAATTTTATATTGTGTCCTACGTAACCATTTTGTAATATGTGTATTTAAATACGTTTATTAGTCATTAAAAAACTAACTTTCTTACATTTTTTAAACAAATATAACTCTTTTTTTGAAAAAAATAGAACACTAGATAAAATTGTTATTTATAATTTATTTTTTGGATCATCTTTCTATGGTATTTCTAAGTTGTTAAAAATAAAAAATACTAATATGAGTTTTTCATTTAAAATTGTTTGCGCTAACTGCCATCCTCTTAATAATGAAAATATTTTCAAACACTTCAAATTCAGCGTAAAAATACATACAATCATAAAACAAAATTAAAATGATTAATGTACCATCTTTTGTTTGAAAATAAAAATATAATACTAAATCTCCCTGAGGGATAATACAAAATATCTTAAATTAAATAGATCTCTCCTCACTAAAATCACCAATGTACCAAGTATTATAGTATATTATTGTCTATATCAAAAATGTTAAACACAATTCCATAAATAACTAAAAGATAGGTAAATGAACATGTATAGATGTAGATAAAAAAACAAATTCTATATATTAATATTTTTTAATTTTGAGTAGACTAAAAATCTTGACTATATTTCAAATTTATTTAATAACCATGTAATATATCACCTATATGTTCATTATAAAATAATTCCATAAATATTTTTAATCTCAAATATTTCAATTTTTAAAACTGATAAAAATCTTTTAATACTATCTACTTAATAAAATAAATAAAAATCACTAGAGTTACTAGAGCTATACTTCACTTTGTCTAAATCTACTAGTTTTCATATATTTACTATGTACTTTTGTTAATCAATTGTATGACAATAAGTATTAAATTCTAATATATTATCAAAGGTAAGTAAATAAATGAAAACAATAAACTGAAATATGATTAATTAAATTAATCTAGAAAACTTAAATGCTGAGGGAAGCATAATTCGACAGGTACTGATCAATAAACCAGCTGGAAAGCGGCCCATGGGAAGACCTCGACAACGATGGCAAGATAGATTAAATGCAGATATAAGAATGGTAGACAGAACAGCGAACATTGAGACTGATATTGATCGTGACAAATGGAAGGGCTTAATAGAAACTGCAAAAGACCTCAATGACCCATAAAGAAAAAAAAACTTAAAGAAAAATTATTAGTAAACAAAAACTAATCTTAATTCGTTAGGTACCTAAGTTTAAAGTAAAAAAATAAAAAACAATAACTTAATAACTCAGTTCAAAAAACTTTTTATTTTTTCCTTCTGCATATAAAAATAAAGATTTAAATTTTAAAATTATTCAACATAGTGCAACAAAAGTTTCCAAACATTTTTTTTATTCACCCATTTATTCATAATTATATTTATACTAATAATTAATGAATAATTTAAAAATGTAATATTTTATTAATATTATATTTTATTTTTTATTAAAATAAACAAACTTACAAAATTATTTGCGTCCAATGTGTTAATTTTGAATCAACAGTTTTGAAAATTAACTGTGAAAAGTTAAGTTAATAATGAAAATATAAACTATTTCGTTAAGTAAATTAGTAAATGAAAAACATTATTAACTAGTTCAGTTTAAAAATTTAGAATGATTAACTTTTCATTGTTACATTCATGCTCAGCTTTGCATATTATTGTTCTGTTCCTACACCGTGGCTTTCATTTTAATACATTACCTATAAATTATAACTTCTGTTTAGGAATCAAAATATGCCAGACTCTATATTTTTTATTGATTTTTCATATTTTCTATGAAAGTGATTCTTAAAGTTAAATGTTATTTTAAGAAGCATCTATAATTTTTAGATAAAATCAATTTAGGTACCTACTATGGTACTGTGGTATGTAATACTATTTATCTAAGATAGGTACATTATATAATGATAACCTTATTTTTTAAATTATCTAGTTAAGTTCATAGACTATTATTATTTGTTTATATAATATTATATTGATAATGCTCAACACGGTCAGTAACTATGGTGTAAATTTTAATAAATCGAACTCATATTTTTATCATTAAAGACTAATTTTAATTTTTTTTTTTTTTTTACATGTACGAGTTTTTATTTTAAGAATTTTATTACTCGCCATTTTATCAACCGTTTTTGATTATTTTGCGTAGGCGCTCAAGCCCGTGGCCAAGTATTATGACTACGTCACAGCAGTCGGCAGACTTGTTCACCTTAAAGGGGTACGAGTCGACGGACAACCTGGCGGCATGGGCACCGTCAGGACGTGCAAAAACCGAGTACACATTACGCAAAATCTCGTCGTCGGTGATCGGCGGAAACGGGTTACTGCCACCGACGTTCGTCGATCGCAAACAGCTCAACGAAACGTTTCGTCGGTCCGATGCGTATCAGCATCAGCGATGGAACTTGATGAGCTCATCGAATTTTAGAAATATCCTCAACATGCGTATCGAAAACGCACGCCTGAAACGAGAAATGCAGGCAAGGACCCATTTTTTTTTTTTTTGTCTAAAAGAAATTCTACGTTTTTGGTGTGGTAACATTAAGTTCACTTTTGTAGTGATATCTTGTGCCTCGTGTGAATAATTCGTTCCCTTCGAAAATGAATACGTTGTTATTAAGATCGGATATTATCCGTTGTGACATTTTAATCTCCGCTATAGGAATATTGTTCCTTTTCGACAAGAAAAACGTAACGAAAATTTTGTCCTAACACGAAAATTACTAGCGTGTGTTCGTAAATCAAAATATCCATAAATTGATCATTTGTTCCTTTATTAGATTTTTAAAGTAATTTTATCCATTTATAAAATAAATTAAAATTATCTAATTATTCAAATAACAATAAATCTGATGATTGAATTATCTCAATGTTGACAAGAAAAGTAACTTGTGTGGATGTACCTACTACCTTAAGTTCTTTTATAAAAAAAACTCCAAATATACAATCCATCAATCAAAACCACGCATTTACCATTGAAATTCCGTACATATTTAATTTCTAAATGTAATGCGTCCACCCACTATATTTTTCTTTTCATTTTATAGTACCTATTTATAAAACCCTTAAATATTATTCATAAGGTCGATTGTTCAAAACCGTAATCATAAGCATTTCATCAGCGATTACAATTTAAAAAATAAAAATAAACTCCAGACAACATTTTTATTTCTCAAAGCGTTATATAAAAAAAAATAAAACATTTTTTTAAATATTGTACTCGAGTTTACTAAATATTATAAGTTATAATACAACCACATCTCATAAGTGTTAATACTAGATATAATGTAGGTATATTCTATTACATAATACTCATTGATATGCATGCACTTTTACATTAATAATCGCTAAAATATATGCCAAAAAAATTATAAGATAAAGATACAAAAAGATAATTTTAAAATAATATTTATTATAAAAATATAAGGGTGTGGAAAGAGTTCATAGACCCCAAAACATCCCTCCTTAGTCTAAAGTGGTTAAAAACGGGCATCAGATAAATTGTTTGGTATTTTTGGTTATACTGTATCAATTTATTTATTATTTTTCTAATTACTTTAAATTAATTTTAATGATTTAATCTTATATAAGTAATATAAAATTGAATGTATCTATATGTATCTTAAATATGTATAGGTAAGTAATATTACTTACCAAGTATAATATATGTAAATATCCATAGGATTAAACATTTTAACAGATTAATATGTAATTTTGTATAGATCTTTGTTCGTTGACACATAACATTCTAAAAATCTAACTCAATGAAAGAATTTCAATAGTATAAAAACATGATTACTCAGAGTTATATTATATTACATATAATTTGTTTATATATGATATTTTTTTAAATATTTTATTATTTTTCTGATTGCCATATACGATTTATCGTGATTTTTTTCGGAAAACTGAATTATACTTATGTATTTTAGTGGGATATTGATAAAAATATTATTTAACGAAATAAGCTTTGATATATCTATAATATTTACATGATAAATAAATAATATCTACAGTCTACTAAATATTAAAATATGTATATTTCACGGTAAAATGTATACTCGGTAAAGGAGATGAACAAGTTTTTTTTCAAATAATTTATGTAAATATTTAAGAAAACGTAAATGTGTTTAGAAATTTTAAATAATATTTTACTATTAGGTATACATACGCCATAAAATTTAAAAAATGTTTACAGTTACATTCCCAAAGAACAATTTCTATTAAAAAAAAACATCGTTTTCTAATCACCACTACCAAACAAATATGTATACATTGGTAATGGGTACACAAAATAAATAATACCTATTTATATAGGTATAATTATTCTAAAAAAACAATTTACTAAACCTACTTATTGTTATATAGTTTTAAATTTTTGATAAGTATTTGTATTTTTATAATGTAGTTAAAAATATATTATATTTATTGCTTTAATATTATTTTATTTTTTAAAATTATAACAATTTGTCAATACACGCATACACATTTATTATATACTTGTATATAATTAAATATATGAAATAACTTAACATGTAAAACTTACCTTTGTTATTCATTTTTCATAAGCTTATAGCTCCAGACAAAATATCGTATAATAAGATTTACTAGTTGTAATAAATATTATATAATATAGGTTTGTAATGACGATGACTTGGATTTTTCCACCAAACTCAATTAAAATGAGCATATGAGAAAAAATATGTACACATACAAAAAATAATATAATATGTCATATTATGTGTATACCTTGGTACATTACATTCGATTCCAAAGAACATACTTTTATCTAAAATTATTTCGAAATAAAAACCTGGTGAAAAGTTGTGTAATTTTGTATGTGTAGTGTACATTTTTTTTTGAATGACAAAATGTCCATAATATTTTTCCAAGAAACACACAGATTTTGAAACCAACATAATATAATACTAACATAGTAATATAAATGATGAATTTTTAAATATTTATGTAGATTTATTTCTATATTTACTTGGTAAACATTTTTAGTGCAAATTAATGATAATTTCGTAGATTTGGTGAACCAAAGTGATGTAAAGCCCAACCATTGTCACGAAATTATTAAAAAATAACCTAACCTACATCATTTATAAAAATACAAATATATATTATATTAGTTGTAAAATATGCATATATAATATAAAAAAAGACTGGTAAAAATTAATTTAAAAAAAAAATTGTTTTTGTATTGTATGCATGTTTAGAACCTTTTTTGACCTTATACGTGAGTCTCTTCGTCCTTTCGTATAAGATTTTTATTAATATTTTGTTATAAGGATATTATTATTTGAGATTTAATAGCAAAATATATCATTGCATTTTAAAAACGATATCAAATAATAAGCTGAATACCCGAAAATTCTTACTTGACACCATCTACCTTAAAAAGTTAGGTATACATAAAAAGTTAAAATTTTAACATTTTTATAAATTACTGAAAAGTATTAAACGGTATTAAAAATAGTATCACGTCTATACAGTACTACTGTAAATATCTAATGCAAATTTCGAGTACTTATCTGATTTTATTATTTTCTGATTTATAAAAATGTTTGGTAATTATCTAAAATGTCTATAAGATTCATTTTGCCCATAAAGTGAATATTGTAAAGTAAAATAGGAAAATAAAATTAAAACATCATTATAAACCCAATAAAAATGTAGTTTTCGGAATTAATATTTTCGCCGTGTTTTTTTTTTAGCGCAAATCTTAACAATAGATATGTAAATAGGTTGCCTAACTCAAACCCCTTAAATACAACATTCATAAATTATAACATGTAAAATAAAAATATTACCTATTTTTATATGTTGGATGTTTCGTAATAATTTAAAATAGTAATTGTGACATTTATCTTTTTCAGAACACTTAAATTATTTATACGACCGTATATCGTTTGCGTATCGCTATTGTTTATTTTGACCTTTTTTGTACATCTTTTACGTATCGTTTTATTTTTAGTTCATATATAGTTTGCTTAACGTCCAGTTACTAAAAAACTTAAAACTAGTTTATAAATTAAATAAAAGTTATTCATAGAATCGAAAAATAATGTCTTGAATTGTTACCATCTAAAATGAATTCACTATCAGAAAATTCTACATCCAAAACCCCCATTTGATTCCTTCTGTCCAAAAAGGTGTATTCGTTGAAAATTTATTAGAAACCGGTAAATTTTGTAATTAAAATATATTAATATTATGCAAATAATATTGAATAAAATGTGTACACCTACTCTCTTTTAATCTTTCTATCATTCAATATGTTAATACGCAAACGATGCACAATTTTTATTGCAGATAAGCGGGTAATATACAAACGATAATCAACCATTTATATAATATAAACAAACATATTATAGCAATAATATATTTAATATTAAAATATTAAGAAGTTAGAAAAGCCCACTCTGTGACCGTGCTAAATTCCCGGCTCTTAAACGTATTTTAAACAAGAATCTAAAAATAAAAAACAAAATTAATAGTATTTATCTCCCTAGTAACCTAATCAACAATCGTATCTATGTACTAGTAACTACAGACGAATAGATGGACGGATACAACGGGAATATAAGATGTCTATGTTTAGAAATCTAAAACGAGTATATAGAAATACCAGTATTTGTACAATTATTATAATAGTATAATCAATTACTATTGACAAATTACGGGACACTCAATGAAAAATATACAGCGATATTCTTATTAGATTGTATATGCTGTTGCCTATGTATTTTATATCCGGCTCTCAACTAACTGTGTTGTACTGGATTTTCTTACTTGATTTAAATCGAATACTGTTTAAAAACACCTTGATATAAAATAATGACGTGGGGCATACTATCATGATTATGATGATTTTTTTTAATTGTGGACAATTATTTAAAAGCCTGTGATCCAAATATATGAACAACAACCACAAAAAATACAATTTTGGAGGACACTGATAAGAGAATCTCCAATATTTACGAGAATGTACCTTATTATAGACTCTAGTTCACAGTATTTGATATATTGTAATAACTATAAATAATGACAATAAAAAAGTATATATTTTAAAAATAACGAATAAACATAGTTTCACAAATATTAAAATATTAAATTATATAGAAATTAAAAATATATATCTAAATATCTAATTAATTTAAAGTGAATTCATTTATACGGTATAATTACAATATACCTATTATTATTACTACTACGTAAGCAACATTTACATATTAAATATGAGTATCACTTATATTTTCTATAATTATTAAAGGTCGAATAATTTTGTGTTCGCTTAATGATTAATATGTAAATTGGTAGGCACTATATAAATTATTTATCTTGATAAATAACCTCAAATAATTCGACATAATTATCAATTTATCTCTATTTATATTATAGCTCGTCATTAGTCCATTGTTAAATTAAAAACCGTTCAGTAAAATATCGGTTCTGTAAATGTTCATGCAACCCAGCATACGTATATCTTTGATTTTACTATTTATATATTATAGATATCAATATTAGTTTGCATAGTAATATTGCATAGAACTATAAAACATTAAGCTATGGCCTTTGCAAGCCCGATGCAAAGTAGATTTATTAATAATTTCAAAACAATTTTCAAAGTTGAAATAAAAGCACTACAAAGTTTAAAAGTAACCAAACTTTTGTTAGGTACCGAGGTTTTTAACGATTTATAAATTAGTTCTAAAAAATTCAAAACCGTTCTGTAAAATAGATAGATTTCGTCAAATACGAGGTTATGGAATCAACAAGTTGTAGATCAAATTTTGTTTCTATAAAATGTATAGACTGTTTTAAAGTTATTATTTAGATAGAACTTTATTTTCATGAAAAGTATAGAATTTTAAATTTAATTTTCAGAAATAAAATATAAAACCCAATTTCTACAAAATAATTTGACAACGAATACGTATTTCGGAAACGATGTTTCCATATTCAGTGTTAAACAACGACTAATTAAAATATTTAACGACTTTAATTTTCATATTTGCGAATTAATGCTAAATTGCCTAGTATATTTTGAAATGTTGGTCTTAACATTAAACGGTTGGGAACACGATTATAGATGTGGATGTGAATTATTATAATAAACAATACAAATTAAATTATGATAACACTCTAATCTACAGAATATCTTATCTTAGATAAGATTAAAATTTGTACACACCTACTACCAAGAATGCGGTTATAACTTATAATCTCATTATTATAAACTTTCTACAATAATTATATTTTGTTCTATAATTTGTAGTACACAAAACTTATACAGATAGATGATAAATAGATTTATATAATTGACTTCTTTGCGAAGGTAATGGAGAACGAGTTAAATAACATGAGGTCTCGTAATGTGTTAAACAAGTGCCAAAGATCTATGCACAAAAAGTATGGAGTTTTAAACAGAGAATTGATCGAGTTGAAGGATGAGAGCGTTCGGATACTGCTGTGCGGCGTTGGCGATCAGAAAATCTTGGATCACGTTCAGACACACTTTGAAAAAATGATACAATTCTTCAATGACCAATTAAAGCAGATAAATTTGACGGACGACTCGACCTGGTCTCCACGCTATAGAACACATGTATTGGAATATTTGATGAAATTGTTCGAACGGAACACTCTTCGAATGGACAAATGGATTGACTGGATTGTAGATACGAAATAAAATGTTCACTACAATCTGGTCAGAATATATTTAACAATTTTATACATAGTAAATCGCGGAATAATTTTTAATAACATATAACTTATTTATTATGTATATTTTATTTTATTAAATGAAAAATATTTTATGGAAATATAGTGATTAACAAGTAACAACTGTGAGGTTTCGTATATAATTGGTGTAGTATTATATTACTTCTTATAATTATATATCTTTTATATACAAGTGTAAATAAATGGCTGCCTTATATTATATTGGTAAGTATTTAATTTTCATTATAATTGCAAAATGTAAATTCCAGTTCATTAACATCTGATTTAATACCTTGGCATTTAATTTAAATCAATCAAACAATTTAAATACTGCATGACCAATGATATTTAAATTTTAAACACATAATTAGGCCCAAATTAATGCAAGCAGAATCTAAAAAATTAAAAAAAAATTAATGAATGGCCGTTCATTTTGCTCTTGAGGTGGAAAAAAATTTGATAAGCAAAAAAAATGTAACCTAAAATTTAGAAGTTGCCTAGTATCTAGGGTATCCAACACATGCACTTGATTTCAATTTCAGTTAATCAGGACATTCAGGATATGTAAAATAAATTGATTTTTTTCTCTAAATATACCAACCCATTTAAAAAAATTAAATAATATGATTACTTAAGAAAATATATTAGTTATTAATAGGGCACATACTTTAATGCCCTAGAATTAATAAAATAATCTTGAAAATTCTATTTATTTCTATAAAACAATGCCAAAATATTTAATAATTGCTTTGAAATTTTTATAAAATGTATGTATCTTTAAAAATAATATAATAATGTATTTGTATACAATTTTAATTATTTGTATACAACTATACACTATTCAGGTTAAGACCGTCCACTTTCGCGTATGCATAATGAATCGCAAGAACGGTCCGAACCCTCGGCTGATATTAGGGTACTCTATGATTGGTTGCCGATATTCGGCATACGTAGTCACTCAACGAGGTCGGCGGCCACCACTGTGTATACAAATGGTTATAAAAATATTATATTTAATATTATACATGATCGGGTGGCGTAGCTATAGCGTAAATAATAAAATTTAATACGCTGTTAATATTACCCTGTTTTCGCTGGTTGAATAGGCGGTCTTAACTTAAAAAGAGTATATTCTACTATGTAAAACATAATTTTACAGTCATTAATATTATTTTTGATCATTATATATTATGTGTTAAAAATATAATATAATGATATTAAGGCAATATTGACAAAATTGAATTTACAATTATTTACAATGGATTTACAATTGTTTACAATTTGTCCGGAGTCGATCGGAGAAAGTGGGGGGGGGCCAACTTCATGTACGTCAATATTGTAGGTATAGCTGATATACGTCATTCTGATATCACCATCTTTATTATTTCATCAAAAATACGTAATTTCCAAAAGTGGGGTAAACTCAAATCTAGTCATCAAATCGATAAATTGTAAGATGTGGTTTGGACCAGTAAAAACTGAAATGATGACACTGATATATTATGTTTATTTATTTCTACTTCAAACATAAAATATACAAACAAAATGCCCTAAAAATAAAACACTTTCGTTTTAAATTCTCTGGTGTATAAAGTGAAAGTTGTGCCTTATAAATAGTGTTCAGTGGCCATCCATAAAATATTATTTTAAATTTGAATCCACACCTTAGTTATAATTTATTACTTGTGCTCAAATTTAAATGTGTTATGAACAATTTTTTTTTTTCGTTGATACCAAAGCCTTAGGAAGTACTTGCTTAGTACTGCTGAAAGGTTCCCATCTAGAAATATAAATAAAATTACAGAAATATAAATAAAATAACAATTTTTCAAATACATGGCTATATATATGTTATATGTAGATATCTGTAAATGTTACTGTACATATAATATACTTGAGTTACATACATGGCCTCCTTGGTGAGTTTTTTTTTTTGGTCCAATTCTGCAGAACCCACCGACCTAACTTCAATAATGATTCTGACAATAGCAGTCTAGCACAAATCAAAATTATTAAAATATCATAGGACCAGCAAAGGAGGATTTGCAAATTACAGGGACAATTTTATCAGCACTTTCGACTTTCTAGACTATCTAGAAATCAATAATAATTGAACATTTTAAAATCGGGGTTATCATTTCTTGAAAACTATTTTCTAAATATTAGCATTATATTTTAATTGATCCAACAATATGGAGGGCTAATTTTAGATATGTTCATTTACATAAAGAATAAAGTAATCTACAAACTATCCGTATATTTAATATACGAAGTTTTGTATGTACATTTCCACAATGGTATAAATAAGTTACTATACTAATCATAAAAGTAAATTGTTATAACAACTTTACTTTTAACATTTTGAAACATAAAATTAATGTCATGTAACAAATTGTCAAGGCGTCAATGAAATAAAAGAGAATGTACTAAGACAGATATAACTGTAGTTTACAGAAGAAGTGAATAAGTTCCAAATATTAAATTTTAAAAGTAAAATGCAATAAAAAGAAATGTAAATATTTATCAACTATAAAATTTATAGTAATTTAATTTAATAATAGCAAACCATGTTATAATACAAACAATTAATAAAGTAAATTATAATTTAAAAGTCAATATTTTTCTACATGTCAATTTGTAATTAGTGGTACATTTCTGTATTGTTATAGTATTTATAAAAATTCAACAAATATCGTTAATTCACTGATGCATACTCCTTAATACATAATAAAATAACCTTTACAAAATTAAGTTTATAAGAGTACTGAGTAATAAATAATAATCTACATAATCATACCATATAATCAGTGCCACAACTAGGATCATTCAATAGGAGTTGTTTTTAAAAAAAGTTTTATACAGTAGATATTGCTAGGGCTATCCCAAGGAGGGCGTCTTACCCGCCCTCAATTCTTGAAACTATTTTCATTATCATTATATATTGGTTATGTATAATTAATATTGAATATTGTGTATTTAATAAATACTATTTTCAATTTAATAATGTAGGGAAATTAATTAAAAATTGTTTTAATATTAATATAGGTTGTTTTTATATTTTGAGTTTTGGTATTTTTATATAGTATTTAATAAATAGGTTTTTATTAGTTTTAATATGATTGAAAATTGCCAAATTTTTAATTCAATTCCATAAGTTACAAGATAATTAAAAATTTACAATCACTTATAATTAGTAATAATTGCATAGGTATTTAAGAGAGTATTGTAACAATAAATTACATACATATTACGTAATGAACATCGCGGGCGCATGGCCCTGCGATCTGGTTCTATAAAAATAAAAATAGTGTTCTATGGTTTCGCGACAGTCCTTGGTCGATGAAAGAATAAAATGTGCTCTCGTCAGATTATACACATGATCGCAAAGCGTTGCTATAGAGGCATGGCTATGAACAATGCCACCGTGATGATATATAATGCAATGCCATCTATCAAGTGTTCACGTCCTCCTAACTATACAGTGTATTCGAGATACCTGAAAGTACTACCCATATCTTCTCAAATATTTAACCAATTTGAATTATTTTTATTTAGTATTATATAGTACGTAATGAATATACACATCAATATATGTTTTTCATAATTGTAGCTCTTTTAAATTTATGTAAGACAATATGTAACGTAAATAAGCAAAAAAAAAAAAAAACCAAAGAAATAAGGTCATAGACTTTTTTCTAACTATATTATACTACGAAAATACTTTTTAAATCTTTATCTATAATTTCAATCTTCATTTATAATTATAGAGGCACATTGGCGCAAACTATTTTTAAATTAGTGGTAGTACCGTTTCGCACCCCCCCCCCCCCAATGACGCCTTTGTTTTTATGTCTTCTTTTTTGTAAAATAAATACAACTCATATAAATATAGGGACTGAAGAAAACCCGTATTATTAGAAACCTAAAATAACCATAACCACAACTTATATTTTTTAATTCACTGCCCTTAATCCATAACCCTTATAAAAATATAGAGGGAAATCCTTGTTTATAATATTTTAATATTATACATTATTATCTTGAAATGTTCACAGAGTATATATTTTACTATTATTTATATTATATTATATTTTAGTATGTACCTACGTTATTATATTTTAAATAAATTTTTGACAGTAATATAATTAATAATTAATTATGTGTACTACGCCAATGTATAAAGAGTTCATTTTTTAATTTTCTAAATAGTTTTTTTGTTGCGTAAAGAAAAACTAACAAAAAATAACAAAACCCATAAAAATACGATTTCGTCAAATTGAAATTTTAAAATCTTGAAATTTATAACCTATATGCAATTTATTAATATATTTACGTTTCTTAAATTTAAAAAAGAAGTTTAGCAATTTTGGATTTTTATGGAATTTTAGGTTTCAAGGATTTTAAGTCCTAAAAGAATTAAATTTAGGTTTTAAGACTTAAAAAATGTATACAAGGGTAAATGCGGGGTATTACAAATAATTTAAAAAATCTCGAAAGTGTTTATAATATTTTTTTAGTAATTTAAATATATTTTTAAGTCTAAAGAGTTGGTAAAATTAAATTTTAAGACCTGAAAAAATATTTATTATATTACAATAACTAAATTTAAAAAAATCTATGGTTAATAATTATTTTAGATTCTGGGCGTTTTACAATGATTATTTTTATTTATGTCCATCCGTATGTTACGCATATCCCATAAAAAAAACACCCCATTGAAATTAAATATTTTCGCCGTCATATTTTCTTTAAAATTATGAGACGGGAATATAATAATATATTTAAATGCATTTCTTTATAACTATATTTAATTCTTATTCTATAAAATACACTAATTGTTGTATTATTATATAAATGTACTAATTATACATTGAACATGCCGATTTTAATTGTGTATAGTTTAATGTAAATATTATTTATATTAGACATAATTAGTAAGGTTTCACTCATTTAGATGTATTGTTAGGTTTATTCTTCCGGGGAATACAAACATTATGTTTGAATATAAAATTGACAGTAGTATTTACAACGAAACTTCATTCAAAATCGTTTTTTTCGAATGTAATGATTTATCATTATTTTCAAATGTAATTTATCTCCCATCATTATCCTGACTAATAAACCAAGTGCTTCCACCCCTTACTAAACCCGTTATTATGATTATTTAAATTTCAATACACTAAAAATAATGATTTTTGTAATAATTATGTTTTACGATCAAAATTTATCTGGTGTGTACTCAATATAAAGAACTTTAAAACAATGTTTAGTGAAATTTAAGTACAAGTGACTTAAATGTCGGTAATTTCAAATTGAAAAAAATTAAACCTACACTAATTTAATCACTAAAATAAATCCATCAAAAAAGTCATCATGCAGTTTATACTCCGATCAACCATTAATAATATATAGATCAATTTCCAAATTTACTGTTGCACTGCACCCGAAAAATCAAAAGTTAAAAAAATAAATAAAAATTTGACTTGTGTTTTAATTTTTTTTATTAACATTTAAATAATTAAAAATAGCATAATTTAATAATTATTCATGGTGAGAATACAATAATGGGATTTTTACTTTTGGAGAAATTTGATTGTGAATACACTATTATTAAAAACAATTATAAAACATTATGTATTTAACAATATTATTAACTTTTTTTTTTTAATCGCATATCTATATTATAACCCTACTGATTTAATACTTACTAAAAGAGTAAAAGCGCGAGAGCTACAAATCACACATCTCCGGATTGGTTTTAGGAATCCCCGCCGCTGCATCGCGTTAATCGGAAAAATAGATGGGCCGCAACAGCTGACAAACGCGTATAGGCGTTGCCGCGAACCACTACGTCGCTACCTGCTGTGTTTATAAATCCCTACCTTTACAGTTTACACATTAAAATGGACGCATTACTATTATTAACCGACCAATCAGAACGGCAAGCGTCACTACCACAAATATAGCATATAAACGGGGGTACATCATTTGGTTCTTCTGTAACTGTCGTACGCGCTGCAGGTGTCCATATATTATTGTATTTGTATAAAACTGGTTTTATTGGTGTAGTCGTCTTCAATAAAGACCTATTAACTAAATAGACTGGACTTCGAGTCAATACCCTTCTGTTAACAACTGATAAACAAAATGGTGTATTATGGAAGAAAAAAATTGTATTTTGTTTATTAAAATATTTAATAATACATTACAGGACACAATTAAATACCGGGAATTATAAGCCACGTTATAACATTAGACTACGATCGAAAAATGATTGGACATTTAAAATAATATTATAAAATTACTGATTAGGATAGAACTAATAGAACTATATTAACTGTTATGTTTCTTATACAACAACGTTTCAATTTTCTAATTAAACTCTAATAATATATATAAAATACTCAATAAAGTATCTGATATTTTCAGTCATTATATATACTAACAATATCTATGACAGTAGGATCAAATTAAACGACCTATATAGGTATATTAGTATATATTATATAAAATGCCTATATATTTTTATACAATATGCATAATACATCTATAAGAACTATAAACAATAAACGGCATAATTCAGTAAAAAAAAATCCATACTGAATTAACAATCAATAGATACAGTGTCAATAGAAAATGGTTAATACGTTCTTTTATATAAAACCCTTTGATGAAGCTGCCCTAAATTACACTAATATCAACAATAGGGCTTTGATATATAAAACACCATCAGCTAGTATAACATTTGACTCAATTTAATTTTATCAACAGATGACTACTGAAATTAATTTATTATTTGAATATATGAATGTATATACATATATATTTTTATTCATATAAACGGGGCAAGCCCAAAAATAACAAGATAAAATATGTACAAATATAAACAGTAACAAAGTCATACAAGTATTGTAAGTAGGTTCTAAAGAAGATAATTAAAGTTTTTTATTTTTTATTATTATTTACAAAGAAAAGAAAGAATCATTATTTGTTTTTCGCATGAGACGGACAATAAGTGAGTTGTCAAAGAAATTAGAAAAAGAGCGAAGAGTATGAAAAGGGATAGAACAATGAGTGGTATGGGAAGGGACTCTAAAATGTATTAGGGATAAGAGTAATAAGAGTAAAGGAGAATCAATTTCGGCTGAAAGAATATTGGACAGAAAGGATTGATTAGACACATGCCGACGGTCAGCTTATGAAGAAATATTAAAAGCATGCAGAATAGGTGTGTAATCGTGAGAAGAATAAGGGATATTGAGTCTATGAGCTGCAATGCTTAGGAATTTTCTCTGAACTCTCCTAATTGTAGTACAGGTACAATCGGTGAAGGGGTCCTAAAGAATACTGCCGTACTCGAACACAGGACAAACCAGGGCATAGTATAGGCAGGGGTTAAAGTGAAGAGGACGCAGGGGAACTCAGTCCCCTTACTTCTAACAGGTAGTTAAAAAGCGTCCCCTTTAACAATTATTGCTTAAGATACTCCGGAAGGCTCAAATTATAATCAAATATTAATCAATATAGTCCAGAATTCCTTTGAAATTAAATCTTATAGTTTTTACTTTTTTTTTATCAAATATTGAAATATATTATTTTAGTTTTACCAAATATGTTAAATAATATATACTATGATAAAATCTTAAGCCGGTCCCGCATGACTGGTGTATTTTTGGTCCACATGTATTAGTCGGTGTTACTATAAACTTACTTATTTTACTTTAAAATACATATCTCCATACTAAGAATTAAGATAATAATAATATTATATATACATACGTAGAATATATATGTTTTATGTATGTTACATTTTTATAAATGTCTGTTATTTTATGTTAAAAACATATATCTATAATATATTTTGCTGATATTTTATGTTTTACCGGTATAAAATATATTGTCATAAACATGTACTAAAAGAAAAATATAAAATCGGTACTAAGCATTTTGTTATTAGGTACATGTTACTTCTTTTATACTACATAAATATTACAATAAATAAAGCAAAGTAATACTTTACCTCATAATAAAGTCAATAATTCTTGAAAATATTTAAAAAATTTTCTTCGAGTGTAGATATGATAACAAAATGATAATAACAAAATAGGTTGACCAAAAGTTAAAAATTTAATTAATTATTTACAATAATTCATCTTGCCCCATGAGCCATTTATCCCTAGTTACTCTACTAAAAAAAAATACAATTTATGTTCCTGTTTAAGTATATACATTATAATTGTTGTTTTATTTTAAAATAGCTCTTTATTAAATAACGTAAAATTGGGCTTCATACATATATATATATATATATATATATATATATACTGCATGTTTCTGAATGGAATACCGTAAATTCGTACACATACTCATTACTTAGTGGGGTGACCCATTGATGAAAGTTTTTAATTTTTTGTCTCCCTTTAAAACCTAAGTTTCTAAGTTTTAATTCATAGTATATTGACATAAATGTAAAAATAAATACACCATATTTTCTACGAAATTCTCATATGAATCGATATATTACATAATTTTTGCCCTTTTCATTCCACTTTGATTCCCCCGAAAAGCTCGTATCGCCATGAAGAAAAAGTGATGTGACATATCAATTCGTATGAGAATTTTCAAGAAATATCATGATATAATTTATTTATAGACGTCTAATATTCCTGATTAATTAACACGGATTTTAAATAGTTAATTCATCAATAAAAAACAAAAGGGGACTTCGTCGTACTAAAACACGCACTCGTACACGCAACCAACGGATGCATATTTGATAATAAAAAAATGTACAATCCGCATAAAAATGGTACAACGGATTGTAACTATTAAAGTTGATACTCGACTGCAATAACAAACTACGGCGAAAAGAGATGGAACGAAAACAACGCAATAGCCGACCCATGGTAGAAATGTAATAAATTTGTGTCTTTGTTGAATCGTATGCACGTTTAAATGACAGTCGAGGCGATATCGTGACGCGCCATACAGCTTGGTACCGGGTACCACAGATTTCTATACTACTACTAGAATCATCTGGAAATGTTTTTTTTTTTTTTTTAAATTAGACAGCGTTTTGGAAATAATAACAATCCTAATGCCCTTGAATTGAAAACTGCTATGAAAAAATTCTACTTAAAAACTCCATTACATCATCAAATGCTGCTAACTGTATAGCACTGGACAACACAAGTTCTGAAAGTGTGTTTGAAATACGCTGGGCAAAATAAAAGTCTGAGAGTTTAAATGAAGAAAATGAAATTCCAGATTTGTTTCCTAGTATTACTGATAAATAAATTTGATATTGTTAAAGATAACATTTTGTATAATATTTGTGAATTTATTGTTAGAAGTATATTTAATAAGATTGATTGTCAAACTTGTGTAAATAGTTTGTTAGAAACATTATCCGAACACAATAATTACCATAAATATAATTATTCAATATTAGTAGATGTCAAAAATAGAGGGGGAAGTTCAATAAATGTAATTAAAATAGTCAATTTTACTAAAAATATCTTAATATAACTAATATCAAGTTTTAATTCATCAACAATACCTAATCTAAGTACCAAAATCATTATTGCTGTTGGAAATGATGTGTTTAGTTTTAATATTTTTAAAGATTTAAATTGTTTAATGAAGGTTTTTTAGAAAACCACAAATTAAATTTAGTGACCTTGATTTCAAAAAAGTATTTAAAAATTCGTTTACATCATTTGGATAAATTAAAAACAATTTGTAATGTTAGTTAGTAAACGACGTAATAACTAACTAATATTTAACTAAATTAATAATATTTAATAATCAGTAATAATAAAACTACAAATTTACAATTTAATTTGATCACATTGTATATTCTAATATTTGTAATAAATATATAATTTGTAATATTGAATCATTAATGTATTGAAATTATTAATATCATATATTTTACATTTGAACAATTTAGTATTTAGCGTTAGACCATTAAAAATTTTAATTGTTATCTAACAGTTAAATTGCTACTTCAAATGAAGTTAAAAATTTTAAAAATAACTTCGAATATAACTTTGTAATAACTAATTTTTAAAGATAAAAATATAAAATATCTCCTAGTTTTTACTAAAATACAATCTTATTTATTCATATTATGTGTTATAATATGATTTTTTACCAACCAACAATATGGCGGACGCGTGATAAGAACGCTACAGCTGGGCTTCGCCATTCTCAATGTAAAACTCCGAAAGTATCTTATCTATAGTATAGAAATCTGTGCCGGGTACGCGCGTGTGACATTGCGAGTATGTGCATTGTACAAAATTGTAAATTAAACTTGACCATATCTCATAGTATAACACAACCACGATAACGGGAGTGATTAAATTAGACGCGCCATAAAATTTTAAACAAAATGAACAAAGAAAACGTAAATTAATAAGAATGTCACTTACTGTGTTTTACGATTAGACAGCCGATTGCGCCCCGCGTAGAAGTTGTTATTCCGCCATTGGTATGCTAGTGTGCTACCATGGTTAACGTTTGCGTTTTTTAAAATTTACTTGTGATATGTGTTCGGTTCAATTTTATTCGTTTTTTCGTGAAAGACCGACGTAACGCTAGAATCGACGTGCGTTTTTATGTTCAAATACGGCAAAGTCGTTTCGCTATCGCGTGTTAGCAGTTGAAAACTTCGCAGCTCGTTTTTGACGGACACGGTCGTCCGTTTGTTTACAAAACACCCATATTGCGCGTATATTGTGTTTTTCATCGTCGGTGATGCGTCAATAATAAATAAATTATACCTGTCTGTGGTCGGAAAAGTGTTTCCGTAATTTTTACAACGTAAAATTATTCCATTGTACCGATGCATATGTTTATCGTTGCCCATTGACCGCATGGTCTGTTATTTCGGCAGTGACCAATATTGACGAAAGAAAGTACGATAATACAGTCATCATAAATGATAAAACTTCAATGGATAGGTAGTACCTATCTCATTTTCAACTATAATCGACTCCTAATAACGAGTTTTGAGCAGGCCCGTCGCTAGATATTTTCCGCCCTAGAGCGAAAATTTCAATGCTCTTTAAAAACGTAAATAAGCAAAAAAAAAAAATTGTCATAAATATTTTCTAACTATATTCCAAAAATGTGATCATCGTCCATTGTCTATATTCAAATTTTAATTTTGCCACCCTAAAACGAAATTTGGCCGTTTTGATTTTTTGCCGCCCTAAAGCGATGACCCTAAAGCGATGACCCTAAAGCAACGACTTGCTTGTCCCTAGCAACAGGCCTGGTTTTGAGATAATTTAATAGCCGGGATTTCCGTACAATTACGTAGGTACATTTTAATTAAAATCGTTATTTAAACATCTAACAATGAACTAAAACTAAATGTAAGTATATGAATTCAAATTATTGGTGGGAATAGTAGGCATTCGACTGATATCATTCGCCAACTACCTAATTAGATAAATTTATAAATAAAACATACTTTGTTTTTGGTGATTTTACTATTTAAAATATATGTTACTTAATCAGGAATGTTAGACGTTTATAAATAAATTATACCATGATATTTCCTAGAAATGAGAAATTAGAAATTTCTCATATAAATCGATATGTTCCATCACTTTTTTCCTCATGGCAACACGAGCGTTTCGCGGGCATCAAAGTCAGGTGAAAATGGCAAAAATGATGTAATATATCGATTCATATGAGAATTTCATTGAAAATATCATGGTATATTTATTTTTACATTTGTGTCAATATAATATGAATTAAAACTTAAAAACTTAGGTTTTAAAGGGAGACAAAAATTAAAAAACTTTCGTCATTGTGTCACCCCACTGATTATGTGTATGAATTTACGGTATTCCATTCATGTAAGTACACAGTGTGATTTTTTAAGCATACCCACCCCCACTTTTAACCGTGTATAATGTGTAAATTAAAACTTTTTTCTTGTTCAATTTTCTTTCAAAATATTAAATTTTTATAGAAAATTATTTATTTCATAAAAATGTAGTATTATTAGTGCATCAAATGTTACATAAAATAAATTTCAAATTTGTTAATTATTCACGGTTAAATGTAGGGTGAGCATACTTAAAAAATTACTCATAATCATATACATATATACACATATATACAAATTACATATACATTTTACATATAATGATATATAGAATGCTCATAACTATGGGTATATTAGTCCCTCCCCCCTGGAATTTTTTCCACTTTAGGCCCTGAGTATAGGGCTTAAAGTGGAAAAAGTAGAGTATAGGGGGGTTAGAAGGTGGAATTATGAAGAGGAACGAAAGACAAAGCCAAGAATCTTAAACGCCTTGCAAAAAATATCTTCAATGTGCTTAACTAGGGAAAGGTCTCGGGTGAACGTAAAACCTAGATCACGGATTGAGTCGCTTGAGGGTTTAATAGGGATATTATGAATGACGTAAGGAAAATAAATACGAGAGTAAGAATGAGAAAATAAAAATACAGAACATTTTAAAATATTCAGGGAGAGATCTAAGGACTCAACCCACACCACCAAATTGTTCAGATCCTGTTGGAAAAGATGACAATCAGAAATAGAATTTATTCGTAGGAACAATTTTATATCATCAGCAAATATGAGAAGTTTGGCATGACGAATAACTGAAATTGCAGAATTGACTAAAAGGGCAAATAGAAGGGGGAAAGTACAGCTCCTTGTGGTACAATTGAAAAAGAAATAACGGCATATGAGGACGATCTAAGGACAGAAACATAAAGAAGTCGGTTAGATAGATATGAGTCTAGCTAAAAGAGGTAATGGATTGCCAATACCTAAAAGGTTTAAGATTTTTATAAGGAGATTGTGGTTCACAAGATCAAACGCCACGAGGAACTTGCCAGACTCAAGGAACTTACGGAATAAAATAAATGACCAAGCAATAACATCATTTAACATAAATAAGAAGTCAGCTTGTATGCCATCAGGACCAAGGGATTCAATATTATGGAAATAACTCTATGCGTTACTGGCGTCATCCAAAGTAAAGATAGAATGAGAAGGAAGACTAAAGTGAGGGCTCAATGTATTTGAATATGAAGAAAGTGATTAAGACAAAGAGGATATAAATAGAGGAAAAGAACTTGGAAAAGAGATTTGCTGCATCAGTGGGATTTGAATTGGTAGAGCCGTCGCCCGTCGTAGACTATATTATATGGAATAGAAGAGGAAGAGCGTGATTTACGAATGAAAGACCAGAAAGAGCGAAGATTAAATAAAAGAGAAGACTCAGTTTGAAAAATAATGCGGTAGCATTGCTTTGACTGAAACATGAAACGGACACGGAGAAGGGAAAATGAACGGTAGTCCATTAAGGAAAGGGAAGACTTGTAATTGTCATCAGTTTGATTTTTTTGGAGAATCAGATTTTTAAGCTTAATTGAATACCAAGTTGGAAAAGAAGAGCGATAATTGGATACTTTGGGGATAAAAGAAAGAATAGACGAATGGAGAATGTCAAGAAAAATATACATAGATTCATCAGTATTATTTGAACAGAAAGTATGTTACTCGTTCAAACTATTCAAGAAATCAATAATGCGTGGATAGTCAGCCTTTAAAAAATTAAAAAAGGATAGAGGTATTAATAGTTAAGTATTATTATTCATATTAGACAAGCATATTGCAGGGTAAATTCAAAATTAAGTACCAATTGAAAAAGGATACTTTAGGTATATTATATTATATATGTTGAGTCCAAGTTATTAAAAAGTTGTAAATTTAATTATAAATTATAAATCGATTAAATTAATATCAAATTATTGGCGTTATTCCTAATATACGTAATATGATAATATAATATACTTATTGCCAAATAGCATAACTGGTAAAAGCTAGAAGACATCGCGTGAAGATTGGATATAATTTATAAGAGTTTCCCAAAAATAGTATTAGTGAAATTGTTTTAAATAATAATTGATAGTCATATTATACTATAAAAATGAAACTTTACTCATATGTTATGGATAAAAATGATATTGAAACATAATATTTTATAAATTCAAATTTATAAATCCATTTTTATCATTATAATATTTTATCATCTCTTCTTTCTGTTTTGCTAGATAACAATTTAATTATTCTAAATCCTGGTATCTGTTTAAAATCTATATAATACCGCTACATTTTTAAAATAATAGAATTTTCAATGAATTAGATCAAATATATTCGGGATCTCGATAATTTAATTAGCCCAACACAATTATAGGAAACATTTCTCGCGTACCTGATTCTCTAAAAACACACAATATCTATTTAAAACAACCATTAAATATTTGTGTACATTTTATCTACATATCAATTATATTTTGATTATTTGTATATATTTATTTGTTTTATTCAAATTAAATTTTTTGTAATAGTTTATCTTAGAATTTAATTTCTTACACCTACTTAATAATTTTATCGATATATGTAGTAAAATTACAAAATGGTGTGTATACTTACCCGAAGAGTTTAATCTCGTTTTTCTTGAGACTGTATTACATATTTACCTATTCGAAATTGAAAATAGTACGAGATTAAAAAACTGAAAAAATTCAACATATTTTAAAAATTCCGCATATTATTGATTATAATTTATATAATAAATGTATATATAACCAAATTGATGAACAAACATTTTTAAAAATTAAATCATCTCTAAAAAACAATCAATTAAATTGTAAACAATTCTACATGATTTTCGGCAATATATATAATATATTATAATAATAAACACATATTATAGGTAATTAATAAATATTGTATTTTTTCGTTTAGGTAATTCAACTTTCAATTATTCACCTATTGGCACAAGATAGGTACAACTATTTATTTTATTGATGTTTAATAAAGTGAATAATTTAAATAGCATGACAATAATTAATCATATTAATATATTATTATTTTGTGGATATAATTTATAGTTTATTTTTTATAAAGTTCCTGTAGGTACTTAATGAGTGTAATATATTATATGTACTATGTAGCCCATAATATCATATTATCTAATGTTTTATTATTATTTATTTATTTATTTTTAACTTAATCAAATGGTCAGACATTACATATATATATATACTCGTACATACATATTTTAATACTGGATGATTCTCATCATTAACATATACATCATATTGTATTAGTTAGAACTTATAAGTTACTTTTTTAATTGTTAATTAATGTTCATTAGCCATTAGGTACCTATTTATAAATAAAACTGAAGTGGAAAATATTTTTTCGAGATAATAATTCATATATTATAGAATCGATAAAGTATATTCGGTCACGTGCTCATTAAAAATAATTCTTCAAAAAGCCAGTTATATAGATGTGTATATTGATAAACCAATGTGGTTTAGTATGAGTGTGATAGTATGTATAACCAACTACCTAACTTTTGGAACCCATTGTCTACCATGAAATATACTTTCATAATAATATTTTGTTCGAATGTTTTATCATAAAACGGTTTAGTAGGACGTACATAAAAATAAAAGGTTTAAGTTTGAATCTGTCCTCGAGACTTATAATATATTATACATATTATATAAATTATACGAGTTATCGTTCGGCAGAAATCCTTGACGGAAGTCCTCGAGTTTTGACAGTCACGAAATACAACTAATTTTTAACCTAACAATTGTGTTAAGATTTCCAGTTCATGTCAGACATTTTATCCGTTTCCAAAATCATAAATTTTATTTCCATATAATATATAGTTACAAAAAAGGCCTAAAATTATGTGTACTACACTATGCAGTATGGAAAATAAAGTGTGTACCTAGTACTATATAGTACAGTGACGTATTTAGGGGGGCAATTGCCCTGAGAATCATAATTATTATGGGACAGCAAATTTTTAAACTATTTTTTTTTTTTTATTATTTTCTAAATTTGTACACAAATTATTTTACGTTTTCCTTGAGGGGGCAGCAAAAATACATGTGTATATCTAGAAAAAATTGCAAATTGTAGCAATATCGCCTTTTCCAAAATTAAGTGTGTATAGTACGAGAATGTTTTAGACCTGCCTTATAAATTATACAAATATAAAACTGAATAATAATATACTTATATTTATACATACTTATTAATTTATTGATAATAAATTAAACTGCATCTTGACCGAAATGTATTAGCAATTAGGTTGTTGAACCTAATTATATTACCTATATATATTATTTCTTAAATACTTATTTATGAAAATAAATTATGATAACTTATACAACATATGTTGTATATAATACATAAATTGTATAATATAAAAATGATAATTTATTTTCATTCTATAATATATTATTCCTTATTTACTACTATGTTAATAATTATTGAATACAAATTATTATGGTAACTATAGCCTATAACAATAATAATAGTTAATAACATTTTAAATTAGACACAAAAATATTTACAAATTGCGTATTATTAATTATTATAAAGATACGTATATAATGTATAATGTATAATATTAATCACGTTGAATATTTTTCTTAGAGAAAAAATATGTTATCTAGTTATTTTTTGTACATCATCCAACAGTTTGTGACGATAACAATAAAAAGGACAAACGATAAATATGACAATATAGGTATTATCATATCAAGCTTTATTGGTGTACTTTTGGAATATTGTCAATAGTGGCACTTTTATCCCTATAAACATATATTTTATTTTAGGTTTCATTGATGTTTTTTTTATATATATATTTTCTTATTATAGACACCACCTACAATACCATATTATAGGTGAATAGAATTTATTATGCCGTATTACTTTCTAATATTGTATATAACAACTATATATAATATATATACTGGTTTTTGCATTATTTAAAAAATATAGGTATCGGTACTTTTTTCAAAAAATCAAAACCTAACCAAAATAATAGATATTATAATATATAGTTATACTATATTAAATTATTAGTTTCCACATATTATAATATCTGGTATACCTATCTACATACTTATAATGGAACCATTTATAAACGAATAATATAGCAAAGATTTATAGTAAATAATCATAATTATTATTATATTATGGTAAACATATATATATATACAATATACGCCGTATCATTATAACATAATAATAATACATTTCACCTATACAATTTTACTTAATATAATAATTACTGTTATAATGTCTTCATAGACGTGTATGGAATTACTCCTACCTACATATTGTGCATAAATGCATCGAGGTAAATGCAATATAGGAAGGTAAATTTAACTATAAAGCCGATATATCATTATAGTCAACTGGATTTTAATTTAATTTTAACATTTTATCTCTCCAATGATCATCACGAGTGTCTATATACGTTCCCCACTTAAGTAAATTGAATACCGATGTATAGTACGTGTTTAAATTTAAACGTATACATATTTTTTTTCAAAGTAGTTTTCAGATACAAATAATAATAATAATAATAATAATATAGTAATAAACTGTATTCGTATAATATATTTGTATCTATATACTGATTCTAATCTAATATTAAGTATACCACAAATAACTATAAAAACAATAGATTATGACTAAGTATACCCATACATAATCGAAAACAATGCATTTCGAAAAACGTTCTTATCGTAAATATGTTTTTACGATTAATAATACTATTATATCTTATCGTATAAAAACAAGTAATTATACATTTGATCGTATACAAGTATTATCGTATTATACAAGTATAATGAAATATTATGTCACGCTGTATACAATATACATTTCTTCCGTCCCAAGTAAAGTCGATACTAATGTCTGCTGCAGTTTGATGTTTCTCAACACTTTGAGGTTAATTACTTTATAGAGCGATTTGTACGAAAATGTAAAATATTCCGGTTCAATCCATGTAAACATAAACATTAATCATTGTGGTAAAAAGTATGTTATGATTCTGACTCAGATTAAAAATATAGTAACCTTACACATTGTTATGCATATAGTTAAAAGGTATAGGTTTTACAAATTGAGAATAGGGAATTAGTATGTATACTTTATTTTAACCCGGGACGGATTTGGCATGCACATTTTTAATTATTTTTGTAATCCGAAATGCGTATCTATTTATGAAGATGATACTCGAAACCGGCTAATATAGGGGGTCCGTTCCCGATTCGCCGCCATTCCGTTTCGTCACCATCCCAATTTGCCACCATTTTGTCACTATATACCGTATATAATTATTCATATCCTCGTTATCACTGTTTGTCTGTTTATCAAGAGGTCACCTCTTAAATCGATTTTTTTTTTTAAAAATAATTCAATTTAATAATTTAATTAAATATGAGTTTTTATCATTTATTTCATGCAATAGTCATGTGCAGAAAATTAGAAATGTAATACACCCGAAAATATATATTATAATATGTTTGTTATAAATTTCGAATTCAAAAATAAATGTTATATATTATATATTTTATATATAAAATGTGTGTATTATTTTGTGTGCGGGTTGTGGATATACCTAGTTGGGCGCCATTTTGTAGTATAATAAAAAGTGAAGGGATGCAACGAAGGAGATTGGTACGGAATCGAGGGCGTAAAAAGGTACGTGGTAGTAGGTACTCGAGAATAGTATGTGTTGTATACCTACCTACTACGTGGTATTACTACGGGGTATACCTATTTCCAGTCATTTCGATTGGTCATGCAAGATGTCATTGTTAATGAAATAGTTCTGACACGATCGAATTTATGTTAAACAGATCCAGATGTGTATAACTATATATTATGTTCGGTTATATTAGTATACTAACATATGTGTAGGATATAACTTTTTGTGATTGGTACGATTTGTTCAAGCCCTATTATGAAGATGACTACACCCCTATACAAAATATGATTATGTGTTTGTATACCTACTGTATCTTTGGTCTTTACCTAACTATCTCTGGTATTGTACTACCTAAAAATTCTAGTAATTGAATTTCAATGATATGTACCTCAATATCGTTCGATAATGATACGCAGATCTTACATAGTAAATTAATAAAAAAGGATATTGAATGTAAAAGGAGTGAATACGAAAAATTTTCACTACTCATATACGTATATGACAATAAATGTGATTATAAACATTTACTGAGAAATTCTCAATATCTATTCCAGCTATAATTTATCCAATCTTTAGAAATGGAGATAATTCTAACCCGTGGATTCTACAAATATAACTTGAGATATATAAAGTTACTAAGATATTGATGACTATAAATAAATAGATATTTTAACAGAGTGAATTAAAGTAAATATTAAAGATAGATAGATTTCAATAAGGCAACATGTTAACGACAACGCACCAAGAATAATATTTTAGGAAGGAAAAACGGCTCGATGTTAGTGATAAGTTAGACTGTATGGCTAACTTACTACGTGCGTGAAGTTTACTCGATAAAGGTAACAGTATTTTTATATTATAATTCGAGAACCGTAAACATATACACACTACCTATGAAAATCGTCAGCAACAAAAGTGTATGGCAGTGCTTAGTGTAAAATCAAATAGCAGATGCCGGAGCTAGAGTCACACAGTCTTATTTAACCTCGATCAGGCTTGCCCGTTATCAATTTATCAGATAATAATGATACTTGAAGGGATAATTTTGTGATTATATGACAAATCATGTGACAATGTGTCTTAGAACCTATGTGAAAATGTTCATCTCTTGGTAAAATACATATTGAAAAAAATCATTCCAACCCAAACTTCATATTCTCCTTATTTTTTAATAGAAAATTTGTGTTAGTTTTTCTATTTTTTTTTTCTTTTTTTCTATATTATTATATTTTAAAACCAAGATAAAATTGGTATTGAACAAATGTATCGCGGGTACGAAACATGAATGTAGCCTTAAAAACTGTGACATTCCCATATTATGTTGATATATTGAACACATATTTTTGATACATACATTCAACATAATAGGAAAGACCGACTTTATAACATATATTACATATATACACATAGTATTATGATTGAAAATATTATTATTTGATGACCAAACATTCCTTATATACATTACATTATAATAGACACCTCAATATTATTCCGAATATTGATAACTTATATATCTTATCAAAGAATTGATAAATAAAAATGTGTTTTTCGTGATAACGAATTTTTTTTTATTCATTTTATTATATATTATTATATAAATTTATTTATTTATTTTAATTTCTTAGAAATTTGTTCATTTATGTTTATGTACGGGATAGAAATAAGTATGTAGTCCAAGTTTTGGATTTTAGATTATAATATTAACTTTTAAAAGTCAAATTTAAAAAATAGTATGTCATATTAAGCCTGTCTCCTCTATAATATTTATTTCCTCGTAGCTTTTCTAATTAATACTTTATTTATATTCAAGTTAAGGACTTATTTATTTTTAACAATTTACATTATATTATAAATAATATTAAAAATGATGGTTATGTAGAAGGCACATTAACAATATTATGCTGAATTTGTTTGTATTTTTTTGGATTTCTTTGTTATTGTAAAATAATAGGTACTAAATATTTTTATCGAAATTAAAACATTTAATATACATTATATAGTCTATACAAAAATTAATTGTATAGGATATTTTTAAACGTACTTATGGTGTGCGAGTATATTATTATTTATCTCGTGTTACCTCAGTCAAAAAAAATTAAATTTATGTTTATAAAAATAAGTTCGAGAACGCTGTTCAACGTAATAATTCTGAAGTGTAATAAAAAAAAAAAAAAAAATCTAAATTCATATATTTAATCTTTATAAATATAATGTTATGTATACGATCGTTTTTGTGCTCGGGTATTTTAAATATTTCCATACCTACGCATTTAATTTGCGTAAAATTAAAGTATTAATGTATCTATTAAGTCGTGGATTATGCATAATTTATTATGGCCTGTAGTGATATTTTTATTTTTACTTCGACTCTATGTAGCAACATAGTTACCGTATAATAAAGTTTCAAATAAAGTCAGGTCGATCTTTTTTTTTTTAAGTTAAATGTAAACAACTTAATATTATTACTTTTCATTTTTAATAGGTATTTTTTAGGGCAGTTGATCACAATGTTTATAAAGTTAAACTCAAACTCGTATAATTTGTATGCAGAATTAAAATGTAATTTTCTATATTACTAGTACACGGTGTTTCAAAATTAATTACTCGTTGTTAATTGAAATTGACAAAGTTCAATTAATATTTGAACATTTAATAAACTATACCAAGTCTGCGTGAAAGATATATTATATAGGATCAAAGTACCTATACTAACGGAAATTGGCATGTCAAAGTCAAACGCCGTTCCGAGTGTTGGATGGGTGACCTTTATAACTATATAGGAGAGATTCTTGTTCTTTTTATATGTCATCGCTAGCCTGATATTACTGCGTGAAACGACCAATACGGATCATTACATATATATGAAAACGAATTAATATACATATAAATATATATATATAGTGTGTGTATAGGTAATTAATAATTTAACAAATTGAAACTAAAACCTGAAATTTGCCGATTATAAACTTTTAAAAATTATTCAACCTATCGAATTTCGAACCAAATTAAGACGTCAAAACCAACATTATATATAGGTATTAGAATACGGAATAATATGCTCGTGTAAAGAATTCACAACACCCCTGAAAAAAATCGTTCGATTTAATTAAGAAATACATTATTTATTATTAATGAGAATTTTAATTAATTTATAGTTGATTGACTTGTGTCATCGCGTGCTACTTTACTATGTATAGGACATAGGTACACGTCATATTTCAGCGGCATATGAATAATTGATTTTTTTTTAATTGACTATTTAACTGCGAACCAACGATATACGGAGAAAAATAACTTAGTTTAAAACGAAGCGCATACATAGCTGCTAAGGAGTAACAATATTAATGATTGTCAATTAAACATTTTCTTATATGTTTGGTAATATAAGAGGCGGTAGTCGACGACGTCTTCATTTACGACCAATCGTTTCGGATATATTAATAATAAGACCGGGCAAGGCACATTAATATTCTGAGGTATATTTTGAAAAAAAAAGTACCTACCTGTATAGGATACAACCATATTTCGATTCGAACACAAACTTACGTAAAGCCGTACGATGTATATAGAAAATAATATATATGCATACATATATCTATATATAGATAGATTATAAGTACTTCAATGGTTATCAAACTTTTTCTATTAAGACTTGAGAGGTATTTTATCTTTTATAAGAAATCTTCGAACTTCGAAGCTCCAAAAACTTGGAACGGTCGTTATTAAATCGTAAATAATCAAATGAAATCTAATCAATCGCAAAACCGTTACTTATTTATAATTAAATGAGCCGTACATTTTTTTACAGCGATTTAAAAATCCACTTCCACGTTCGTATTTTATTTTTGGAACTTTTTTTCTTTCTATAAATCTTTATATCGTGAATCTTTTAGTTGCAGACTTATATTAGACGTAGTACTGAAAATACGAAATGACTTATTTTTTCCAATATTTTTTGCGTGACACATACTTTCATAATATTTTCTGTTCTTAGACCATTATCAACGATTAACTATTAGAAACATTATTATCTATTAGATGATCCAAAGTGAAGCATAATATGTAACTATAGGAAAAGAGATGGATTGGAAGAATTGAATGCACTTGCACCCTTAAAAATATTTTAATTCAAACTGAAGCCAAAAAAACAATATTGGGTGTGCATATGTGACGATACTGAATTGAAAATAATTGGAAAAATAATATTAAAAATATAAATTATCTTACACATATCAACCCGTTATATAATGAAAAAAAATAATTGCATGAAAATATAACCATAATAGATCCTGGACTAATATTAAAGAAAATTAAATAACAGACCGTGCTATCAAGAATGTAATTTAAAACATCGCCATTATCAATGAAAAATCCGAAATTTCACTAAAAGTGACCCCCAACCAATAATTAATATTTAATATAGCAGTAAATGGCAAAATAGCTGGAATACTCGTACTTAGGGTGACCATTTTTTGAAAATTAAAAAACGGGACATCAATAAAAAAAGGGATTATCGTAATAATTTTCTACAACATTTTCATAAATCGGTTTGAAAATAGTAAATAAACAAAACAAAAAAAAAAATGGTCATTCTTCAATTTTCTATCAATTTTGTTTAAAAAAAATGGTAAATAAGCAAGATACGGGATAAAAATGGGAAAAACTAGACCCCACTTCCAAAAGCGTCCCGTTTAAGGTTTGCTGGGACAACGGGACGCAATCCTCAAAAACGGGACAATCCCGTAAAAACGGGACGTATGGTCACCCTACTCGTACTCTAAAAATAAAACTTAACGAGATCAAACGAGACCTTACAGCACAATAAATACAAAAATTGAAACTTTCCTGCAGAAAATTCAAAGTTTTTGCTATACACAAATATCTTACAGCTATACTTTACTTAATGTCTACAGAAGGACTCACTCTCGTCTTCGACATCCAAATCAATTTATCTGTATCAAACACAAGTATGTGAACTAACTGCAGAATTCCGTACATATCAAGACATCAGAAACGTTTCAGGTTCACTCAACCAACATATAGAATGGATAACTACACTTATCAAACTCGTCATTAATTCAAAGTTATTCAGCTACACACAATTAAAATATTCACAATGTATCTTACTAATATTATTTTTCTTTATTCATTAGTTATACCAATTATAGGAACACTTATGTATTAATTCAAAAATTAAATAAAACTTAGTTTAAACATAAAAAATTCCATTATTTTAATATTTTACATCTATTATTACTACAATGGTATCAATCGTATCAAATTTGATATGATTTAACTTATATTTATTTGTATTGTACTATATTTTTATAATCTCAGTGAAATAAAGAAAATGTTAACCATACCCGATACCCATATTCACAGACAGTATTATATATATGTAAAAATGGGAAGAATACCATTTTTTGTTGGAAAATTACAGAAAGAAAATTCGGGACGCTACTAATGTATTATACCAAAAATATTCAAAATTCCAAATATTAAATTGCCAAAATAATTCTGAGAACCAACTAATATTAAATTTTAATTTCGGGACTCAATTTTGATGTAGACTGAACGCAGATACCACGAGTATATAATATTGTAACATTACAAAGAGCGGAAGAAAGATAGTATCTATGTAAAAATATATGATTTAGGCCTGTTTCGCTGGATCCCGTTCCCCGACATTATTAATTTGTTAATTTCGGGTAAGTACATTTATTAAAGTAATTTTAATGTACCTACTTCAAAATCTGCCAAATTACAGTAGGTTCAAATTTTTAAATTGTTGTAACCCTGTCAATTTTGGATTTAAGATCATAATCTATGAATAAAATTATTTTAAAAAAAATTGATGTGAAAACTGTTTAAAATCTATAATACTCAAGTATATTTTTGCATTGCATGGAAGGAGGGATCGTTTGCGATCCTTTTCCTGAGTTTCAGGGAGGTTTTTTCCCCTATGTCTCCGGGTAGGAGGTGATTTTCACGGGATGTCTCTTAGTTTAATTATTTTTGAGGAGAGCGAGTGGTCTCGGTCTGACAAATTCTGGTGGTCCTGGTGTATGCCCGATGTTTTTTAGATGTGGATATTTGGAGTAATTTAATTTTTGAAACATTTGGGATGAATCGTATAATGATGACGGTTTCTTTTATTGAGGGCACCGTTATTTGGTTTCTGATTGTTGAGTAACCGTGGGGAGTTGGTGATTGAGCGGAACGTTACGTTTTGGATGGCATTTCGAGTTTTTGCCAGTTGTCAGTGGCGCCGAGTCCTACGTTTAGGTCAGGCCACGGCCTGACCACATTTTTAAAGGGGCCGGCGATCAGAGGCTGGACGTCTTTGCAATATTTTAATCAACATAAAAAACTATACTTGGTTACTTGATGAAAATAAGAGATATAAATTAATACTTGTTTATTTAGGTACCTAGCTCATAGTTCAGAGAGAGTTCTCCGTCTCAGTTGAATGCCAATATCTACAGAAATGTAATTCCGGTGGGTGGGTGGGTGGGGGTGGGGGGGGGGGGTTCGCAGGCGGACGGAGTAGGCTTGTGGCCGCTGGGGTGGCTTGGGGCCGTGGTATTTTCATTTGGCCTGAGTACATTTTTAGAAGTTCGGCGCCACTGCCAGTCGTTATCTATATAACAGATAAGTGCTCCCCATGCTGGTCCCGCGTATAGGTGATTTTGGTTCTCGTGTACGTTTTGAAGATATTAAGTTTGGTTTCAGGTGCAGATTTTTAGCGTTTGTGCATGTAATGCTCACCCCGACGTGTGGCTGGTTACCCGTGTACTTAGGTATATGATATGTGTACCGTATACTACCGCACGGCACTAAGCGCGGGTGCCCGTTCGGCTCCAAAATTTTCCGATTTTCCGCATCACGTCGAGTTAGAAGATGTCTGGGATTTCGTGTGCCGGGGGAGTTCCCCCCGCGCGCACTTTGAGAACCGTCGATTTGTCTACAGGCTGCACGTAACGTTTCAATGTCCGCCCGATGCACCGGAGGATGTATATTATATAATATATATGCGTACATTACAACGTCGGATCGTGTAATTTATTTGATTAGTGTCGGTGTACAGTCACCATATTATTATTAGGCACCTCCTATACACATACGTATACGAGTATTTTACGTATATATTATTGTGTTTTTTTTTTTTTTCTGCTGTTCGGGCGAGACTACCTGCGTTCGGGGCACCGTATAATGTGCCGGCGATCGGGCGTGTTCGTGCTCGGTCGCCGAACGCCGGAGAGTCATCCGCGTAGCAATGCCGGGGCACCACCGGCGGCAGCGACCGCCGACCGCCGTATAGTGGTGACTGTGCGGCCGATTGTACACGTCGTACCGGACGGTTTTGCACGCGCGCACGCGACCGTATCGCACACACACACACACACACACACCCGCTCGTATAAACACGTCGTCGACGGGGTGAACGAGAGAGCCGGGCCGACCCGGGAAATCCGATCGATAACACTATATACTATAATAATAATACTACACTATATACCGTTTCTGGTTCGAAAAAAACGGCTACGCGTTCGTCCCGCGATCAAAGCGATATCGTATTAATAAATCCGATATCCGATGTATAGGATCTTTTGAAAAAAAAATTTACGGTTTTTTTTTTTTTTTTTGTTTTCGTTTTTGGTTTTTCCGTTTCGTGTATTTTTTTCTGCTTCGGACACCGCGGTACGCGAAAATGGCCAACTTTTCGCCGGTCCCGGCGTGCGTCCTGTTCCTGTCGGCGGTGGCCGTCTCGGCCGCCGTCGCCGGCACGTCGCCGTCCATCACGTTGTGTTACCGGACGTCCAACTACTTCCGGACGCACTTCAACGACACTGGAAACGTGCTGGAACAACCCTCGTCCGGTAAGTCGTACCTACACCTTACCGTTGGCTGATATCGTTATCAATGTTTTCATCATTCGTAAAGTTGATCGGGCAGAAGGACAAATAACGATTAATATACATTTTCTATAAAGAAAGCAAATTTGTCAATACCATGCGATTAATCTCGTTTTATTATCACCCTACAACCTGCATAAGGTACCTACATAATTATGTTTCAAAAATAAAATATACCTATAGTATCAAATATACGAAACTTGGAATTTTAAATTCGGAATTTTTGACGTTAATTTGATTGGAATGGAAGAGTGAGAAAAGTCTCCCTACCGTGTGTGTACCTTGAAAAATTAAACTCGAATTGCAATCATAAAAGTATATGTACAAATCACCGTGTATAGGTACTCCAAAATATATTTCTGAGCTTTTTTGAACCGTTGGTCTTTTAATTACTTACAATTGTCTGCATTAACGATAGATACAAAATTATTCTGAATAACATACAGAAAAATATAGGTAACTACTATATATATACCGCATTACTGGTGAATGCATGAGATTACATGTTTAAAACAAACGTTTAAAACATACAACAAAACATCCCCAAATATAGTATGCCGGGTCTACGACTGGCACGTGTTCATTTATCGATCCATTCGCGTTTCGCCTCGGAAAGTGTACAATTAACTCCTTTGATACTGCCAAATCTGCCGGGGGAGAAGGGTCGTCGATCGTGGATAATATTTTTAAAGGGTGACACTTTATTGCACGTTTCCGGCCCCCTATAAATGTGTGTGCTTGCATCTTCTTTCTTCACCGTTTTTGCTCTCGTTCCATACTTTATACTAGTTCAAAATAGATTTGATTGAAATTAGACGTTACACACGATAATGTACTGCTCAAAAAGTACGTATCATGAGGACATTTAATTAAAAAATTATTTTTAGTGGACTGTACAATTGTTCTTATTGGTACTTATATAATATTATATAAGTAATAACTAATAACAATTGAAAAATAATGACAAAAAAAAAAGCCCATGATAAAAAACTTAATAATATAGTTAATTAAATAAATAAACAATAATCAACTTAAATTATGGATAGTCTATTTACATACATCTATTTATCTTTTTGCACCCTGATTATATTTTAATCGATAACACAATTCGATGACTACTATTCGAATATTTGAAAAAAATAATAATAATATTAATACAGGAAATAAGATTATCGTGTAAAATTTTAAAATGATTAAATCCACTGAACAATTTAAAATTTCGTACTACACACTATCACGATATAAGTAGATACCTAAAAACGATGTACATTACTTACATTACGTCTCAAGTTCTTATCTATAATACACTTAATTGGATCCGTGAAAAATCAAATATCCAAAACTATTATCAATGGTGCACACTATACTTGTGTGCCCCGAAGAAAAATATCAATTAAAATGTATTACCTACTTACGTCCCTATTCCCTGGTTTGAAATGATCAACTATTTGATTAGGTATAAATAAGTATTTTTGTTTTACGATTTATTTGATTCACATTTAATGTGTATATAATACATATAATATGTAACATAACATTGCATTTTAATAGAAATAAATAATTATATAATAATAAATTAGTTTTTCTACTTTTTTAAAAATCCCATTTTCTTTTTTATTAATTGCTCATTATTTCACAGCGATAATACCCAATGTCTAGGTACCTTTTAAATTTATCTTAACATGTTTCGTTATTTTAAAATTACGTTATAGAATATTGTTATGCAAAAATATATAGAAGTTTAAAATTTTATAGGTGTATTAGTTTCTTTTTCAAATGATTTATTGATGAATAATGGTCATTCTTCGTAGATTTTTTATTGCTACAAAATTTTTATTGAAATTTTTTATCAAATAATTTATAGGTACATTTATATTTTATATAGTATTTGCTCTTATCATGACCAAAATGGTTCTCAATTTCTGGGACGCAAATAGACTATCGCTTATCAATTAGTATTATCAATGTTAATATTGGAACGCAAGTAGTGTACAACCCCTAAAAATATATCTAAGTCGAATATTTTATTAAAACTATTAAAATTATAAATGGACTTTACTGAATCATTAATAATTATTATCATATTTAGAACGGTTGCAGTATACTTTGCTGCAATTCTTGATTAAACTGTGTAATGGCTTTTACTGACGATTTTAATCAGATTTTATCGTTCACCGGTCATCGACTTTGCACTGGTTACAGTTAGTAATGTACTAATGTCTATATAGTAATTAGATTTCACGGAGAAAATTGAAAAATACTTGATAAAATATCTAAAGGTAATATAGGTATAATAAATACCTATCCAGAATGCAAAAGAAAGCATGTTAATCTTAAAACATTTTTAATAAATACAATAATGTTAAATTGTGTTTTAGAAAATGTTTTGTTTCAATAAATTATTAACATTTAAAAATATATCCAATACATTGTTTTAAAAACAATATAATATTTTTAATGTTTTAAACGTATAATTTCCGATTAGAAGATGTTCTTATTTTTTTGTAAGTAATTAATTTCTGATATATATTAAAACTAATATTTCGGATGTTTCATATATATGGTCTTATCTCAACGACTCAATATTTACTTACCTAACATCATTGATTAATGTACCTATTTATAATCAATGCTAATATATATTACATTATAGCATAAAAATAATAATTATAAATATATAGCTACTTTAGTCTAATAATTTTAAATACAAATTGTACCGTTTATGATAAAATGTATTAATTGAACACCGAATACCGAAAGGTGATTATATTATTTGAATATTTCATATATTATATATGAAAATATAATGTATTAAATAGGTATATATTTACAAACATGTTTGGCTTTATTTTAAAAGTTTATCTGATAATACAATAATAACTTTAAAAATAATTATTTCTTCTACTGTATTTAGAAAAAAAAAATGATATAGGTAAGGTATTGATTTCTAATTAAACTAAATATAATAATAATTTTTGCACAGATTTGCGTGCTCGTTTTTAAATTTAGTTCCATTTATAATTATGAAATATTAATATTAATAATAAAATAATTAATAATTAGTAATAATTAAAATTTATTTTTTCATATTGACATTTCAATAGCAGTTCAATAACAGTTCAATATAGACTACCTATAGATAGATATTACTATAAGAAATTATTCAATAAAAATTCTCAACTTCTAAACTATTTTATCGATTTCAACATGTATACTTTACGGTATAATTTATCCGGTATTTACAAAGCATTATTGATAAATAACTACGCTTGTTTACGTCTATATTATCTGAAAAATTATCCACTTATACCGAGACCAAAGCTTTGTACAACAAACAGCGCAGGTTGCAATTACATTTGCGGTAAACGACCACAAATTGGATTATATAGGTACACTTTACAATTTATTTTTATGGGTTCGATACTATCTCTCTCTCTCTCTCTATATATATATATATATAAATAAATATTTTTTTATCGTATATATAGATACTACACCTAATATGTATTGAATATTAATACGGATTGGAATGGATAACTGATATTTCGATAACCGAAATGTAACTATATAGTAACCTAACCTATAGGCTATAATCTGATTGAACAACATAATCATTGAGAATCTTTAGCATTTAACGCTGCGAAAAAATGTAATGAGTAAAAAAATAACACAACCTTAAAACAATGTGAAAAGACTTGGGAAATTTTTTATTTCGTTGATTTTTTTCTCTTTTTTTTCATTCTCATTTATTCTATATATATATTATATCAACCATATATATGAAAAACATGGTTTAACAATGCATACTCACTGAGTGTATATAGTATATATATATATATATATATAGAGAGAGAGAGAGAGAGAGACAGGTATTTCGGGAACAAAACGATTCGTGTGGAATGTTTTGTAGTCTCCAGCCAAATTGGCTGGCGAAATATGTACTCGGTGAACTAATATAAAAGAAAGGGTTGACTCAGGAATGATAATACATATATATCTGTAAAGGGGAGATAACTAAACTGCAGTGGAATGTGGAATTTATCTGTTTTTTTAATTTTACACACTCGTGTAGGTACACGTCATATTATAAAATATTATACAGGTATTTGATAAAACTCTGGTCGGAGATTGAAATTTTGTGAATATTTTTCAAAAATAATAAATTGGAAATTATTTTAAAATAAAAATCAGTTCGATGTACATATAAAAATAACTAAACAAATACACTCAAGTCATCATATTGGGTACAAATGAATGAGTTATAATATATAATGCGATGTATAGAAAGAATCATTAATCTTATACATCTCAACATCTGATTAATTTAAGTACAAATAATTATACAATTTAAACAATATCAAATATGTTATGATAAACTCTTAAGATATAATACTTGAATTAAATTAAATAGTATACGAATATATATTCTAAAGAACGATTAAATTGGATGAATGTATTAATGTAATATCTATTCAACTGCTCTTCTCTTATAATGCCAGTATAATACTATAATGTACATTCAACGCTGTTCAAGTGTTTTATTTTGTTTTGTAAGCAACAAGTGAATAATGCATTTGACTTTTCAATGAACTCACAAATTAACACTTCTGAATAAAAACAATTCTTCTCCGCTCCATAAAAATGTATATAAACAAAAAAAGGACTATTTTGTGTACCCTTTTAAATACTATTGTAAGTAATTTTTGTATTTGATTAATTTTACATAAAAACATTGTACTTTTATACAATTTAATGACTTAGAAAATATATTTGGAAAATCGGAAGCCATATACGAAATTTATGAAAATAAATTGACAAATTATGTAAGTTTTTGTATACATTATCTTAAATATTATATCATATTTTTTCAGAATATCTAATAAGAACGAAAGTGTTACCTATTTACATAAAAATTAATTTATAACTTATAATCAAGGTAGTTTTTATTATAATTTCTAATTTAATATACGAAAAAGTACAAAAAAAAAAAACAAATAATAAAACGCAATAAAATAGTTTAGATATAAAATGAAGAATTAATTTTTCTTATAAAACCATTAACGCTATGAGAATTTGTGGGTAGGTGTACGGCGGGAGGAGGGAGGAACGATCGTATTTTTTACCCGTACTTAATGATTTTATGGGAATTTTAAAACCCATTTTTTTTATATACCCACTTACCTATACTATATATATTTTATTTAACTCCAGGTCGAAGTGAAAATCGTCGCAATTACTACTAAAAGCCATACGTACACGATTTTTTTAACTGTTTTTTTTTTCATTATAGTTGATTGGCCATTTTGACACGTCATCGTGAAATTACACACGGATAAAGCGCGCGCGCAATAATAACCGTAATGACGGAATGTGTTCTCATAATATAATATAATATATATATATATAAACGATGAAGGGCCTCTGGCCGCATTGAACTGCATCTAAGAGCTGTTTAATGGAACGGACACATACGGTCGTCCAGTCACGTTCTTTGTAATATAAACTTAAATAAAAAAATGAGTTATCTATTTGTGTGTATACGTTATGTTATAAATCTTTTTCCTTCGTAAGTTTTTCAATTTATTATTCTGCAATTTGTATCCCTCTTTGGATCTTTAGCTCCCTGACATATCACAGACTTCATTACAGAGATCTTTAAATTCAAATTCCATGTATACGTATTACAACTAAATTACTCTGTATATCAGACTTAGGTATATCGTACAAAACTCTCAATAAGTCACCACGCTTATTAAATAAAAACATCGCAGAGACCAGAAGCTCCTTTTCGTTTAAAAAGAGCACAAATTATAATTAAACGTTATGTATGCGCTTATAGGTATACCTATACGAATATATGGCACACACGTAATATAATAAAATCGCGTTTTTATTCCCAATTTTCCAAGTCATTAGTAGATTTTTTAATATTATGACCTATTATACAAATTTTAACGAGAATAACATAGGTATAATTTATATGTTTTGTTGAAATTCATTTTACAATGAATTAATTTTTAAACAAAATATTTAAAATTTGACAAAAAAACATAAGGTACCTAATCGTGTTATCCGTATTGTTTTTTTATATAATAGCCGATCATCACGATCAAAAAGTGGACCAAAATGACCCACAATATTGGCACAACATAGAACATGATATTGTTATGTTCGAGATATGTGTCAGACATATACAACTGATTCCGATGTAATGTGTCCTTTTATAAAAATATGTGTCAAAAACTCACGACGGGTGGGATGTGTCACTGTTGGGGGGCGTTTTCCCGTCACATCGTATATTATTATTTGTTTTTTTTTTTTGCATCAACCTACATTCGTTCTACAATGTACAAATTAATAAGGATATAAATTATATAGATTTCAGTAAAAAAAAAAAACTTCTCACGTTCAAAAATATCAGTTTACCGGTATTTAATAAAAGAAAAATCGTTCTGTTTATTTTTGGAACTATATGTAATACGTGTATGGTTTTATCATAGGACATTTTCTCACGTCCATACGAGATATATTGTGTAGGTCTTTCAGTGTCCGGTGTATCGTTATCTTGGGCAAAGATCACATGGCAGTCGGTAACAACCCTGGTACATTAAATATTATATAGTAATAAGTATAGGTACTACAGTTATAATATTATAGACCCGACTAATCGTATATACGCCGGCAGACCAACGGTCGTCTTTGACGAGAAACCCGGTGTGTTAGGTTAGTTATCTATATACTTCTGTATAACTTTTCAATTCCAATTTATATATTTTTTTTTATATTTAGGTACTAATGTAATATGCGAGATAATATGTAATTAATGGTTAATAAATGGAATAAACATACAATATTTGAATGCGCATATTTTAACTAATCGAAATTTGGCACTCGATTTTTTAAGCAATTTTTACAAACCCCAAAAATCACAAAAGTGTACACATAATTTTGATTTTCATATCAATTATATTTTTATCAACGGAATTTGTGTGTATATCTTTTTAATCTTGAATGGAACTTTCACACAATGTTTGTATGTATGGGAAGAAACTCGGATGCTGCAGCGGTCACACCGGACGACAATCACGAGTCTCTACGTGTGGTTACTGGTTAATACAATAAACCATATGATCGTGATTGTCTTTCTGGTCCGTTTTTCACCGTTATCCGATTTCTACCAAAGTGTCGCACGTGAAAATCTCGAGATCTCGGATTCTTAGATATTTTTTTCGCGTCACTAACACACCAGCGTACTCACACGCGATCATCGAGATTATACACGATGACCGAGGATACTATATCTTAAGAAATCCGGTTATCCGCGCGATAAATAATTTGTTTCGACCCGTTCATCTCGAAGCACGTATATGACGTACGCCTTATCTTTTTATTGTACACATTATAAAAACGTGTCGTTTAGCGATGGTAAAAAAAAAAAAAACGAAATTGTGTTCCGACACGAGAAGATTTTTAGATATCATATTTTTTCTGTAAACTACGCGTGGCGCTGAATAATAATCCTGGATCACCATCGAATTTATAATATTATTATATCTATACTATAGCGAGTAGTGAGTACCTACAAAGTCGAAGAACCAGAGTGAGTGCTTTCTTTTTGGAACCGTTAAACGTACGTTTTCGTCCGAGATAACAAAGTATACAGTATATACATTATACATATATGTGAGTTATGTCTGTATGCAAATCGGTATAATTTATACACATATATACCATAATATATATATAATATTAATATCCCACCGTAATATATAATAAAATACAATGTATATATATATATTTTAGAATTAGTTTGAAAAAATTTGCTCGAATAGGTAGTATAGTATCTTTACATTTTTATCGCAAACCGTTATCAACTCGTGTATCTTGTTTATACTGTTATGTTTTATCCATTTTTTTTTATTGTTTTGTTTTTGTTTTTAATATCTCTCGAACATCGGGTTGGACTCTACGGGCAACAACAGATCTCGCGGATATCGGCTATCCAATCCTCCCTGGGGGGGAATGACGACCAAAACTATAGAACTATATAAGTAATATATTAAATCCCCCAACCGGAAACGCGTTCTTCCGGTTATATACTGCATACATTCTCGTACTGTGGTCCAACAGTGCAGCTTTTGTGAATCCACAATAGGAATTTCGGGCCCCTCCCCTGTTCATAGTTGTGTTTTTTGGTTTTTATTTTATTTTTATTTTGGGCGTGTCACGAAATACAATCAGCATATTAATAATAAATATTATACTGCATTAATGGCGCGCGGAGGTTATTGAAGGTCCGGTAATATAATATACTCATCACGAGTGCAAGCTGAAAAGACGGACGCCGGTCTCGTAATGGATATATATATATACACGCGTACGTATAATATTGTATAATAAATGTCCGCTTCCTATCTCTCTCTCGCGTCCTCGCTCACTCTTTCCTTTTTTCTGTTTGATCACATATATATATATATATATATATACCGTGATTGTGTGTGGGGATACCGAACAGATAATGTAGGTACATTCGGACCATGGGAGTCCGTTCTGAATACCAAAAATCTCTTCTTATTACAAGTTGCGACGGATACGCATCAGCCGGCCGGTAATGGTGAATTACGGGCCGACATTGAATGAAATTTGTATTTCAATTCGGTACAGTATTCATTAGCCACCGTTATTATCACACGTGTAGGTATACAAAACCCGGGTGTGCGGACGGACGTATAAAATATAATAAACAGAACTACCAGAATCTGAGCTCCAAAGTCAATGCACTTTTAAATAACTGCAATGTATTTACATACAATGTTATATACGAGTATAAAATGTAAATACATCGTGTCATTATACCATTAAACAATATACACGAATAAATCCGTAATCGACGCTTTTCTATATCGCAAATCAATCAATATGATATATATTGATAAGTCGTGCTCGTAAATGAATAAAACACAATATATCCATTAGAACTACACGTCATTTAACAAGCGTTTCCATTGCAAATTGACTGCTTTGCGCTTTATAATATATGTACCTATAGAATAAAGCTTTCCAAATATGAATAGAATCCGTGGAGTATACGTATTGTATTGAAAACAATTTTCAAGCACATGAAATGAGAGCACTTTACATACTTTACGCGTTTGTATAAGACGGATATAGTTTTACAACTATCCTTTTAGTCCAGACTAAATAATCGGGAATCCGCATAGTGCGTAAAAGTAGAATTTAAATGGGCTTTTATACCTTTTTTCGGTTCATATATTTTATTATCATCTATACCTATATATCTTTTAAAAAATCAAACGCCTCTAATTCCAACAAGCCCGCGTTTAACCGTTTCGGTATATATCATTCTATGTGTTTAAGTGCGTCCTAAGTTTTTTTATTTCTTTGCAGATTCGGACCACCAAAATTTTTAAGTGACCTACAACCATATTGTTATATTATACTGCAGATGCTAGATAATTGCACAGTATAATATTGTAAAAAAATGCACCTATACGTGGGTATATACTATATACGGAAGATACCGGGAAAGTGATAAATTTAAAAATAATTGTAAAGTATAACATTTGATAATTGCGAACTCGTCCTTTGAATCGGGGATCTGGGGCTAAATAGTCCCGATTTCACCCCTGAGCAACCCTGCGTGTCTACATTGTGCATCTGTCGATTGACCTATACCTACCTAAACACAATACGATATCGAGAGGTTATCTCGCGGGGTGGTCTTATTTTACGTAATATGTATGGGCACGGGGTGAAATTATAATTAATATAAATTCCTCGGGACAGCGTAAAAAAAAAAAAAAAAAAAACAGAATAATTAGCCGGTATAAACAGCTCGATTGACTGTGGCGGTATATAGCGCGATGGTGTTCATTGATCGCGTAATATACCGGGTTCGTTCTGTATATTATGTTACATACCTAGGTAATATAGGTATGTGTGATTTTTATCCTGTATCTCTTCCCTCCCCTCGGGCATCATTTACCGCACATATTGTCTAGTCATCGCAAGTCCGTGTATACGCTATATACGACTCGCGTAGTACCTACAACAAATAATAATCTTTTGTTCCCATAACTGCATTTAAACACAATGCTCGATGGCGGCTCGTCTTTCTCACTCGGCGGCGTGCGTGGACAGCGCCGCGGTTCCCGTAATATACCTATACGGTGTAATAGTTATTTGTAGTAATATATATATTGTAAAGAAGATGCTGCGATGAGCCGAGTGTACATCTCCCCCAGGACTCGAAGCCCAGGAGATTAAATCATTACACCATCATTACACGTTATGTTATTTGAAAACATTGACCGTAACAAATGACAATGACGGTGGCTTTAAGATTCCTACGGAATTTAACCGAGAAAACGGTGGGAAAGTCATCCAACGGTCTTTCTTTTCGTTTATTTTAATAATTCGATCATTATTACTCTATTATTTGACCTTCTCTTCTTTTCAACAGATGTTCGTAGCACGGTGATCTCGGACACGCTTCACGTTACTGTATATGCGTGCTATGTGGTGAAATACACGCGCGCGAGGCTCGCGCCAAAATTCAAGAATTTCCGTTTTTTTTTTTTTATTTCTATCGTCATTATATCGTTATTAAGTTCACCTGTGCCTGACATTAGTTCCAGTCGCACCGATGTCCGGTTATAATAATTTGAAAATATATATTACAATAATACGCGCGAGTTTCGAATATATTATAATATTATACGTGTGTGTGTGTGTGTGTGTGTGTAACGGACATCGCGACAAGCTCCCTCTGTATTATATATATATATATATATGTGTGTATAGGTGTTACAGGTGGTCATAAATCAGTAAAACATTTCTATACTACCTATAATACGTGTACGTACATATACGACCATCGTGCCCGCTGGTGATGGTTTTTAAATTGCAATACATATTAGACGCTATGGCGCGATGAGTCACTTTCTGTCTCCGTCTCATTCTCAATTTCGTCCAACGCGGTGTTTCTAAAATAAAAAATAAAAAACGTGTGAACATTTCATTAAAATGTTCCGTATGATACACTAGATATATATATGTGTGTGTGTGTGTGTGTGTGTGTGTTCATGGTCTTTAAACAACGTTTATGGTTTCGGTTCAATGGATACTGCAGGCATCATGACAACACTACATGGAAATTAAAAATATTTTTAAAATATATACGTTTAATATTATAACACGTCAGTGGCGTACACAGTGGGGGGTAGGGGTATTCGATCTTTTTTTTTTTTAGAAATTTTTGCCTTTATAGTGTTTTTGTAATGAAAATATTTTTTATTAATTATATTTGCTTTTGACGATAATAACAATATGTTCTATTTTATATTATTGTATGAGTGTTAATGTTTGGTAAACTGGTTGGAAGTAAACTTTGTAAAAGATATATTCATCGCCCCTGCCCATAGAAAATTACTGTGTACGCCACTGTAACACGTACCCACCTATTATATACACAAATATATAGATTATTATATTATTATTTACCTCTCAATAGTGTCTATAATTCCGATTTTTTTTTTTTTTTTTTTTTATTCAAAAATGTACGGGTATTTATAAAAAAAAACGAGGACTTATGTACATTATAGGTCTTACGTTTCTTCGGTATTATTGAATTTGGCAACTGTTCGCGTTCAGTGCAGTGTACCTATATATATATATGTGTATTTCTTAACTACGCGTATCGCGAATTTCCATTCAAGTGGATTCCGGTCGAAATTTTCACGGTCGACGTGATTTAAGGGCAGGTCCTTCGCTCCTCAATGGGCTCGCAGTGCACATAATAATATATATACATATATATATACACCTATATAATCGATGTGATACGCATTAGTGACGTGTATTTTACGCGTATACGATCGCATGTGCATTTACGACTATCGTATTATTGTCGGACGCGGTGTTCCGTACATTATAATAATGTATATTATACGAAAACCAAAGAAAATAAACAGCGCGTTTAAAACGTTATTATCATCCCGCGCGCACTGCGCAGGAGAATGCGTTTTGGCCGAAAAACACCTTTATTATCTCTCGCGCATTCCACCGGGGCCACCTGGACGCGAGAGGGGTGGGCACAGGCAGGTCTCACCGAAATTTCCCTGCGCGCCCGTAACGCAGCGTTCGTCAGCTGCCGGGCCTAAACCGATTGGTCACGTGCGTACCAGCCATCCCGTAGCTAATTGCACCGGTCTCCTCCGGGGTGTAGAGGTGTACACCTATATATCTCCGCGCGATTGAAACATCACGCGCCGTCGTCGAGACGAACAAACACATTTTACGTATTACCACACACCCGGTATACCGTATAGGTATATAAAAAAAAAAAAAAATCGTCATGTGTGGTAAAAACCGGATTTCGTACACGGCGCGTATTATGCCTCTGCAGCGTACGGCAACTTTTCGGTAAAACGCTCGCATAATAATAATATAACGATATTAATTATGACGCGACTATACCTATACCTATAATATACAGCCGGATCGATCGCGCCACTATGATATTATTACAAAATACTCGGTCGCCCTGCTAATATGTGCACATCGTATATAATATAGGTGTTTTTTTTTTTTTTTTTTTTCATTAACCGTTTTTCACGCGACAAATTACTCCGGAGAGGCGTTAAATATATATAACGTATATAATATTAATGATCGTACGACGTGGACGTTCTTCCGAGCGACCGCCACTATATATTACACTGCGGAAACCTTAAGGCGCCGCTATAATTCCACTGCTCCCGTGTCGTGTACGACGTTATTCGTCGGAATCTATATTATCTATATAGTGTGGTATAATATGTTTGGTCTAGTTAATTGTATTATCATATGATATATTTATAGTATATATATATAATAATAATGACATAATTAATATACAATACGAATTGCGACATTATGAATAATCACTTTTTAAACACTATTTAACGATAAACTGATAAATTTAAAATTATTATCATAATATAATAGTATTATCACAGAATCTAGTATGAGCACGCAGTAAACGCTGTAACCACACGTCGATCGCGAGTCGCAATATTTCAACTTGTCGTATCAAATTGGTCGATAACATGAATTGTCCGATCGGGGAACGTCATTTTATACGCTCCACTCGAAATACGGCGAACACGGCCGCAGTGGAATAGCGCCTTTACTTCCGGACGTGCATCGTATTTCCGCAAACGATTTTCCGTCCGAGGGTATACACGACACAAGACACGAGACTGCCGCGGGGCGAGAATGCAGTATAATATTGTGTTCATTGTATCAACACGGGTTTGATATTGGAACAGTTGAAAACTCGACTCGTTTCGAAAGTTCACCCGTCGGGACTTCCAAGAAACTTTTATTACTCGAGTCGGTGTGTTCAATTATATGTATGCGTACGTATAATCATTTCTCTGTACTGGGTGTCCCTTGCTGCTCTGAACGGTGAAACTTTAGAGATAAACTCGTTGCGCGATCGAGAGAAATTAAAAAAAAACTTTTTTTTTCCATTTTATCCAAATAGAACATTTGTGATTTCTTACGGTACCTGTCCAGAGATGAGTTTTGAATCTATCGCAAAATCGATTTCACCGCGAGATTCGTCAACTTCGGAAATCTCTATATTCCGATTGATTTGTTAAATGATTTTTTTTTTTTCTGCAGATTATTACGCCGGTCAATCACCACGCTTGCAGCTTAAAGGATTCAGAAAACAAAAGATACGAACCTATCAAAATGGGGATATTTTTAGTTGACAAATAAATCTCGTGGTGAAATTCGTATACTTTTTATGAAAATGGTTAGGTTTGTGTGTGCAGTATACAATATATTACTGTTATTAGCGAAACGTTAATTTTATCCGCAGTTAGTGGGGCTTACAGAGTTTCTTTTTCCTTTGAGCTACTTTTTGTTTAGAAGACTTTATGAATACGATTTTTTTGGTAAAGTGGTTGTTTGATTGAAAATTAATTCTAGTTTGTACTTTAAACCGGTAATTTTTTATTTTCCCAGTAGTTTTCAAGCGTAAAACAATCCTTTTAGCGGAAATATTTTGTTAACGCTAGGGAAATAAGTTATTTCAAATAACTAAATAACAAATAAATATAGCTGGTTATGGTTATCGCATAGTAAGGTAACTGATTTTTTTTTTTTTTTTAATTTGTTATTTAAAAGTCAAAGGCCATATTTTTTTAATAATAGGTACTATTAAATATTATTATACCGAACTTCGCTCAGAATCGTTTATAGAATATAATCAAAAATAATACAAAAATATATAATATACCTACCTAATATAAATAAATTTAAATCAAAATTAATAATAATATATTATCCTGTCCGAGGATTGATATAATGATGGACCAACTTCCACCATCTATATCTGAATGACTTTTTAATTTTATGAATATCCATATTTTTAATTGAATTAAAAATAATTATAATACTAAGTGTTAAAATGTAGGGAAACTTATGTCTTGTAAGTTTTCCTACATTTTTACGGAGAAAAATTAAATGTTATTATTTTTATCTCTAAAGTTTTCTTTTTATTTTGAATTTTTCTAAAAATGCTCATACACATTGAATATTAAACATATAATTTATTATTAATATTCAGTATTTTAAGTTTAGATAAAACTAGAGATAATAATGTTCATAAATACAATAATCTACTGAGACGAAAGAATAAAAGTTATAAAAGAACAACTTGGTGGTGTGATGTTTAAGATATTTTACGAATCGCTGTAGCAGATTTATAACTATTATATATAGTTGGCACACGAATAGTGTTCTGTGCTTCCGTTTGGGATATTTTATTAATATTATTATATGTATAAACGTGTATGTTTATAATATAATAATTAATGAAACCCGTTTCTAAAATTGAATTTATCCTAAACCGTTTTAAAACGTTTATCGCGTTGCAATAATAATATATAAACGCACACGTCTCGCTTATACGAATATTAAATTTGAATTTTTCACAATTAAATTGTATCGTATAGTAATACTAAAAAAACTAAATAATTATATACTCTGTGGATAATAATATGTCGATTATTATGCAATTACAGCCTAATATATATATATATATATATATATACTTTATAATAGTTCCCTCCTGAGTATATTATAATCTTACAATATTAAGTTTTAAAATTCACCTCTGTGGCTTTGTCATACGTCATATAGTTCCTGCTCAGTGTTTCCATATTGCCCTCGTCTTTGTCCCGAGGTGTTAATCTTTGACCTATATATTATATTATATATGATAAATCCGTTTTATTCGTTTATCATCGAAGAACAGTATTTTCTTTTCTAGATATTTTGACTATCCATTTCTTCCGATATTATCCTTCTATTCAATATTCCCGTTCTAGTGTTATTCGCACACCTCAATAGAGGGAGTTCAAGTATATTACATAAGGGCCTAGGAGGAGGGGGTCTGTCGTATGCTTAAATTTGCTGACAAGGAGGATGAAGGGGGGGGGGGGGTAACCATGCTGACGTCAGCCGTAATAAAAAAATAAAATAAAAATATGTAAAATAAAATTCGGAAATTTTTTATTTTTTATTTTTTTTTTTAATAGAGGTCATCGGATATATACTGACGTAATAAAGTAGGGGTGGTTAGACATTTGCTGACTATTGTTGACAAGGGGGAGGGGGGGTCTAAAAAGGTCAAAAATGTGCTGACGTAATACACTTGAACATAGCCCCCATAGTCTTTGTAATGCTGGTTTTCGTATCTAAATTTTAATTATCTATTTATAATTTTCTGATATTCAATTATTGTTGCGCTATATATAATATTTCTTCACGGTGAGACACATTAAAAAAAAGTTACTACCTATAAACATTATTTTGAATAATATACGACCAGTTTATCGCGTCACATTCGGATGTGGTAAATGTATACATTAATGCATGTATACCTATATATAACGTTCACATCATCACCGAAATGTTAGTTTGGTGGTATAGACGTGTATATATACATATTATAGTGTCGTGGTATCTAAGTATCATTCGGACTCCGGAGCAATAATGATAATAAAAAATAAAAAAATAAATAAAACCAGAGGTTGGTGTAATAAAACCGTTTTTTATTTCCTACGTTTTTTTTTTTTTTATTTTCCACTCACTAATTGCCCACATTAAACCCGTGTCCGTGCGTATAGGTATAATACGTTATTGATTAGGCACATTCGCCTACGCTCCAGGTTAATAATAATAATAATAATAATAATAATAATAATAATAATAATAATAATAATAGTAATAATAATAGTAATAGTATTATAATATCGTTTCTCTCCCACCGCGATACGATCTGTCGGCTGCTACCATCGACGACGGCGAACGGACAGACGTGGGCGTCTGGAATTTTTTTCGTAACAAAGAATGCGGCGATGCAAACGAATAATCTCGAATACGAATCGCGCTTGGTTTCGTAATATTATTCCCGTATACATTGTATATATAATATAATATATGTGTATAAATGTATAGAACGTATAAAGACAATAATATATAATATATAGGTACAATGCGCATTTCTATTTAATTCGACAACGCATTATGTAAATTTATGCGCGACGCACGTTTCAGTGTACGATAATTATTATTAAAACGCTATTACAGTGTTTATCGATTAATTGAGGCAATCAATAATATTGTCAAAGGACATACGCCTTTTTTTTTTTTTTGTCGTGCGATCTCCAAATCGTATACGACCTGCGATTTATAGCCCGCGGACGACCAAAGAAAACAAAATGGTCAATAACTCTACGCCAGGGATGGGCAACTGGTGGCCCGCGGGTCACATCCGGCCGGCCGGCCTTTTTTTTTGTCCGGCCCAGACTGTCTTTCGACATTTTTATCATCGAACTATTTAACTATTTACTATAATCTACTTCGAATATAGTAAAGATAACCAGATAAATTGTATCTCGGAGAAATTATCAATAATAAAACATATATTAAACATATAGATATTAGTTCTATTATCATTATAGGCTAGGGTTGCCATTTGTCCCGGTTTAGCCTGGTTTTGAGCATTATGTCCCGGTGTCCCGAAAAAGCCTTTCAGAAGAGCCAATTGTTCCGGAATCCAACTTAAATGTTTAATATTAACATTTTTCAATTTTTTTTTAAAAAAAAAAATTTTTGAAATTGATAAAATGGACAGAAACACATAACTATTTTCACATAGGCATGGACATTGTACACATTCATTTCAAAACATAGTTATTATTTAGAATTTTATAAAAAAAAAAATAATAATAATAATTTTTTCGAATAATTTAAAATATTTGAAAAATTGTTTAAAAAACAAAATGTCAAATACAAAAACGTCATTCGCGAAGATTGTTGGTTATCACTTATCATCTTTTATACAATTTAATGAATTTCATATAAAAGCAATATAGATGGACGTTGAATTTTCTATTACGTAGCCTGATTTAAATACAACAGTAGAGCAAATGTGTACTTATTTATGAATATTGAGTATTATAAAATGAACGATTTAGAAGTTACTGATGACATTTTACATATTTACAATAGAGGCCCAATAATAATAACAGAATAATATTCAAACTAAGTTTTGACAACTATCTATATTAAATTTTTGATTCAATGTTTAAAAAATATAAATAAAAAGTCAAAAACTAAAAAAAACCAACTCTTAAAGAACTTTCCTGATGAAATATTTGATCAAAAAATGGTATCACGTGTCCGATTAGATCAAGTTTTCAAAAAAATTTGTTATGTATTTGGATTGTAGAATTTTTTTCTTAAAACTGTAGTAGTATCATTTAATTTTCGATCCAATTTTTTCAAAATAAAATATGATAACCCTATTTTAGGCATAAAATATATTAATGAATTTATTTCACATAATAATGAAAAATTAACTTGACATCTGGCCCGCAATCATTTTAAGTCTCGAAAATTGGGCCTCTAGTTACTTCTGCTATACGCCGTCATATAAACATTTTATTGAAACTGATAATTTTATTGATTTGATCTATTCAAATTATATAATAATAATATGTATATTATAGATCCGAGTGTGTTTTATAAGGTCGATAAATTTGGTGTTTTAATTTTAATTTTTATATTACCAAAGAACAATACAGTTTTAAACTATTTAAAACACATTTTAAACAACTGAAACAATTATTTTTATTAAAACATGTATTAAACATCGCTAATCCTGCCATTTTATTATTATTCAATGATGTACATTTCCGATAATTCCGACTACTATAATCGTTATATTTAATGTATTTATACGTTATATTTTGTCACGATCTTCTGCAGCAATATAATATTATATGTATTATAAACATATCGTCACTATAATAATAATAACATCGGTCACTCGATTATGGGTTGGCGATATTCTCTACAAATCGATCGTTATACTGGTCATCTTTAAATTTGAATTGTTTATAACATATATAACGCAAATTAAAATATTAAAATATATTACCATATAACTGTTCAGAACTCGATTTTGCCATTATCGTATTTCGTATAAGTACATACTGTAATAAATAAACCATTTTAATTGATTCTGTATGCTTATTGCGGTTCGACGTGGGTTTTTGTATTTATAATTCACACGTGTATATTTTTTTTTTTCTTTGCAAAGATCTTCTGCTGAAGGCGATAATTTTGTCCGTCCATTGTGTGTATGTCGCGTAATAAATAAAGTCCTACTATATACAGAATACACGTAGGTAGGTAGTAGCCGTTTATATAAACACCTATAAAAGGCAAATATTAAAAAGAATCTTTAATAAAAAAAAAATATATAAAGAAAAACGTTGAAATTATCGAATATGATAACGATTAAGGTAAAAAAAAAACCCTAGGTATATAAGTAGTCTTATAATTGCATAAAATAAAATACACTATTATATTTTTCTACTAAATAGGAAGCAGAATTATTATAATGTAATACGATTTTATTTCAATCTTAAATTTGACCCACACAGTTTTATTTTACTATACATTTTTATACCTACTTAAATTATTATGAGAAATGAAATCGTTATAATATGTAAAAAAAAAAATAGTTTTTTTCTACCCATAAACGTATACTCGTATAGTCGTATATAATAATATATAATTAATTTACAATAATTATTTTATTTTGTCAGCTTCCCAGACGGCACAAAAATATAATACTTTTGAAACAATTCCCGGAAATAAAATAATGTTCTAATAATGTTTTAGGGAGATTTTTGGTCCAAGAGATTAAGATTTCAAAATATTTTCAATGAAATGCCTTAAGAAAATGTAAATAGCATTGAGTATAATATTTAGAACCATATTTTGAATGTTTTTAAGATATTGCCTATAAATTTAAAATATTTTTCAAGAGGACGCCACTCTAATTATTTTCAGTAGACAGTAGTAAAAACGTAACACGAAAAATAAACGAAATCATCATATCGACCGCTTAAAATTATTTTAAAAATATAAATTACTAAACAAGTTAACGCCATCTAAAAAAGTAAAAATAATGTTTTTTGTACATACAATATTAAAAAACGTAATTAAAATAGCGTTACGTCCCGAGGAAATCGTCTCCAAAATATTGTCCTTTATATATTTTATAGTAGGTGTTTTTACCTACTATATTAATTTTAAAAAGTTTATAAATGGTTAAATTTTCATTATTTCTTAAAATTTCTCGAAAATTGCCTGTACAGAACCCCTTAAAAACGGAGTATGTGACGTCCTCTTAAATGTTAATTGCCCAGACCCAAAAAGTTCTTGAAATTTTTACAAAAAATGATTTATGAACATTGTGTTTTTTTCTGTTTATGATAGTTATGCCTATATTTATATACGGTAGTATTTTATGTGTCCTCCGTATAATCGCCGTCGCTATTAATCCTATCATCGTACTATACAATGTACCTAAAAAAAAAAAAAAAAAAAAACGATTTTCAAAACTGTATAATATACTCGTAGATAAATATTCAGACCCACCGTGTTTGGTATATATGTATAAAATATTATGTATAAAAAAAAAAAAAAACAATAAACCGTTGACGCCAAGTCGTCGTTGTCGTGAGTATAGATTTTATCGTGCGCTTGATGCAAGAGAAACAATGTATATACTGGACTAGCGCCAGCCACGTGGTGTTATATTATATACATAATAATATTTTAATTCAGTAAACGCGTTGTTAATGATTGTCAAAAAATACGTATTTTTTATATAATATATACATATAAATCGTGTAATATGTTAACGTCTCGGGTGTAAAATTAAAAAAAAAAAAAAGCCTAACCGCATCGCCCAAATAAAAAACCACTGTTTTTTTTTTTTTTACGACAACACGATTTATTATACATAATATAGTATGTTATCATTAGGGCGCTGATTTTAATGCATGATATATGAGATATTTCCTTAAAAGCTAATTTAATGCCCTAAAAAATTTAGGTATATGTTGAATTTCTTAAATATATTTTAAATTTATACTTATTTTTATTAGGTATTCATTATAATTATTATATTATATCTATTATTTTTTCTATAAATACATAGTTTGTCCTTAAAAATTATTTTTAAACATTTTCACACTGGTAATACAAATTTACTGCAATAAAAAAAGTATATAAAATCGGATTTAAATACATACATGATATTCTACCTATACTTTCTCATGTATTAGATTTGTTGAAATAACTTTTGAAATATTTTTCCCATATTAAAAATAACATTTACGTTATTTTAGGTAAAATATATCAAACTATATTATATATACAATTTTCTTGTAAATTGCGTAATCGTGCGATTTGGTAAATTCATGTTGAGACGTAAATCAGAAAATCGAGATCATAAATATATTATACGCCTTTGAAATTTTGTATTATTCAAATTAATTTTGATATACATATATTGTTATAACTTTGATTTTAAAAGAAACGCTCAAAAGATATAATTTTAGTAACTTATAATATACGTCTATAGATATGCTACCCGTTCAAAAAACAATTTGTGTGTAATTTGTTTGTGTAATATGTATAGATATGTTACTTCGGCTCCAAACTATATTAAAAATAAAGAAAATCGTTAGGTAAATCACATGAAGATACTATAATAAAGTAATAAAGATAATAATGTAAATTTTTATGATATGTACATAATATTTAAAATTTTGTAACATACAAGATACAGAGTGATTGTTTGTTGAATTTGGACTCGTTCTAATTAGATTTCCTAACTTTTAGTGTAGGTGATTGAACTATAAAGATAAATGTTATAAACTATTTACCTAAACGAAGAATATTAAATATATAGTCGTAATAATCAATGCATTATAAATAGATATCTACTACTTACCTATATGACTTTAAATGTAAAACTCATTAAATACATTTATTGCGTCATTCATACGTATAAAATGTTCCCAAAATCATAAAATTTCTTAAAATACTTAAAAATACAGGAAATGAGTAAAAAAAAAAAAATTCGTAGAAATTATACGTTTGTTTCTTAATGACAAGTGTATTTTATTGAAAATCCAGGATCCCTTTTGAAAATCATCCTCAACGTCCTTCGATAGGCCTAATTCTAAGGATTGAAATGTTGTATTTGTTTTCTTCGAAAATATCTATAGATCTTTACAGTTTTTAACTGATATTTTGGACCCATATTTGCAGGTGTATAACATACAATATATATAATATATATATATACAACCTCCTGGGAAAGTGACTATTCTACAATGGGTTCGGCAACATCCGTTCAAAATTGAAGACGTGCAGGATAATATTCTCGAAAAAGATAAATAGAACCATATAATACTATAATATAAGTAATTGTATAATATAACGGTGACCACAAATAAATACCAACGTTTATAATGATAAATAAAACTCTATAAATCATTATTTGTTTTCTGTGAAATGAGTCTTTTTTTTCTTTTTGTTTGTTACTATAAAATAAATCAAGCGGTACATAACTATATAGAGTATATAATATAGAGTTTTTGAAGTGTTCGGTTTACTCCGAAAACTTCAGAGATGTCACGAGCATACCACATTTTTGTATGGCCAATAAAAACGTCACGAGATTATCCAATGTTTAACTTCTATTTATTGTTCCTATTTTCTTCTTATTTATTTTATATATGTCCTTTCTATACCATTGCATGTTATATACGTATTTTAAAATGCAGGTTGTCTCGATCTTTTATTTCCTGAACTCGCGTCGGATTAAATGGAGAGTATACCTAGTAAAGAATAAAGATACGTGCCTATATGGCTCGAAAATATTCGACTTGACAATAATTTCATAGAAAACAAAATAATACCATATATAATAATAATATGTATACAATATAGGTCGTATATAACATACATTAATCGGTGTATAGGTACGACTTGCGTCCTAGATTTTATTAAATTGGTAAATTGCGTTCAAATCAAAAAAGGTCATAAGTCATGACTCATAGCTTACTTGCGTCCCGGTATACATTTTTTCATTACCTATATAGCGTTTTCCATATACTTACACTCGTGTACACTGGTGCACACTTTTTGTGTGATAATGATTATTATCAACTGGTATCAACAGTGCAGTAGATAATGCAAATTCCATATGAAAGTACGATGTATTTATTATCTACACGAGTGCAGACAAATTGCACATTGTCAATTTCGGCGGTGTCAAATTATCATTTATTTTTATAAGTATTTTTCGTGATACGTTAGTCCGTGATACATTGTATTATTTATATACAATTTATATTAATTTTGTAAATGACGTTATGAAAATGTAAATAAAATATAAACAATAAATTATAATTTTAAAAAAACAACAAGAAATTACCGTGTTAGCTAGGTGTTTATGAGTGTATTTTTGGAATATGATTACCAAATATATTCCACTTCATATCAAATACTCTTTAGTGATAACACATTGCTACTCTTGTTGTTCCACGCGTGTAGTGTGATACAGTTTACACTAGTGTCGTGAAAATAAATAAAATAGATGGAAAACGCTATTAGTTGTGTCCCTAAAATTGATACTTTGTAATCGATTACGTTATTACGGTCTCTGTAATCACGATTATTTAATACGATCCATATTAACATTTTTCATTTTAGATTTTGAGCGGAACGAGGAATCTATTGATTCATATCATGGTCGTTATTGTTTATTTTTTTTTTTTGGATACAACTTTTCGGATAGACGAAGCCCAGTAGTAGTTTTGGACTAAAGAACTTATTTTTATTGTTGCAAAATGGTTTTTTTTTTTCAGAGGTTATTGATAATGAAAAAATTATAAAATATTTAAGAAAAAAAATTGCTACAAGCTCACTGCATATGACTACAATGTTGACAAATATTACATAAGTATACATATATACGTAGATATTAGTGTATAATTAATATTAAATATTGAATACATTAATACATTAAAATTAATAGTTAAAGTTAGTCGGCCGTATAGCCTGAAGTAGGTAGAGTATATTATAGATATATATAAATATATATATATTTATCGATATCCAATACCTATATAGGTATTGGATATCGATTTGAATTACTTACACGATAATAACGATATAATAATATTTATTGCTATAACCGGCTTGTGTCCCGTCTTAAACGTTGTTTTCCGATAAAACATATTCTTCGTGTATCCTTCTTCAATTTTCATAAACACCAATATTCTCTGGAAGTAATAAATCATTCCATGGAATATTTTCCAATCTCCAAATATAATATGTGTATGTTCTGAAAATAAAATAAATGTATACATTAAATAAAACTCATTATACCGTTTCTTAACGTATGTTGTTTACTCTGCAGCAGGGAAGAATGATCGCATTTTATATTATATTTATATATGAGTATTATGTCAGTATTACGTGCACGCGTAAAATCATCTCGATTCAATCTCTATCCCGTGTTATATATGTAATATATAGTATATACTGTATTATGTGTACACTGTATATAGGTGTAATATATTATACTTATAAGTTAGAATATGCAAGCACTTCTCGCAAATTTCCACACATGTATTATATCACACATTTCCCGAACTATTATTCTGATTTAATCCTTCGCTCCGCATATTTATAATTAAATCACATGCCGTATGAGTTATCGTATAATGTACGATTTATTACATCCTGAATTCGAGTTTAGGACTTAATTTTAATCTCTGCACCGTAGGTGTATCATAAAATTACATATGCTTCCAAATGAATAGTATTTTAATATATTAATATATATTGAAGAAGCAAACTTTTTATGATAAAAATTATTATCTATTAAAAAAACTTTTGTTTAATATAATATTATACAAAAAAAAATAATAATAATTTAGTAAACTTATTTTAGACAAGTTCGTTTAGACTTCGTTAATAACGTGGAATGTGGATTCATTCCAATAAAAATTCTTGATAAAATGTGAGTTGTTCATCGTCAGCATTTTTAATTACGAAAGGTACTTTCTGTTCGAGATTTTTGTAATCATTTTAACCAGGATAAAATAAGATATTGATGATTGCATTACGAGACATTTGTGGATTCGGTGTGGAATTGTAAATAATGTATACCAAATAAAAAATATAATATAAAATATATATTTAATTCATTAATTTTTATTTTATATACAAGCAAGACATGCAAGAGTCTTGCAGTCAAGTCTTGGTCTTGCATACAATTTTTATTTCAGCCTTGCTACGTAATATTAAAATCTTGGTTTTTGGATTTTGGTCTTGCATTTTTGCAAGACCAAGATCAATACCGAATTTGCCCATTACTATTTTGAACGCTAGTGACTTTAACGCTGCAATTTATATTACCAACTAGCCTTTGGAGCTGAGATTTGTATAATATGCGATTGCATTTTATTTAATTAGGTATTAATTAGTCCGATCATATCTTGAATAAATTCCTCTCTATGGTCACCACATTAGTTAAGTTGAATCAAAGAACTAGATGATGTAAATCATTGATTTTTATGATTGTTTCTGTAAATTGTAATATAGAGAACCACACTCATCCTATAAGCCATTATTTAATTTTTTAAATTTAAATAGTTTAGAAATAAGAAGAAAAAATTTAGATTTATTTTTCTTGTGTAAATTACTCAACAATTTAATTGATTGTCTAGAATTATTGTCTATAATTAATTTTAATGTGCCTATAAAATATTTAGAAAATGTGAATTTGTTTTACTAGTCTTTATCAATTATTCAATTAATATCAAAACACCAATTAATTGTATAATAAATTCAGCAAATGTGTATAATATTGATCATTTTGTTAATAGTTTTTATGAATTCAAAATAGATGTGTTTTAGCGTTAAGTCTTGAATTATAATTATACACATTTTTATTGTAATCGGACCTTGTGTCCGTATGAATTATATAAATTAATTAATCATTTGTTTTACTTTCTGTAGGAAATAATTTATGAACATTTTGTTTTCTTTTGGTGTCTGGGATAAGGTTTTATAAAATATTACGTTAAACAATTGTACCAATATACGCAATAACCATATTACCTGTATACAATACATAATTATTTATATATTAATATATAATATTATGTAATTGTGGAGATATTTTTTATAATATTGTCGTAAACGAAGGGATGTTTTCCGACAATAATAATAATTGTATATTACATACTGCATAATATAAACGATAACACCCTTTAAAATAATACATTGTTATTTTCGAACGTATAAATAAAAACAGTGTGCGGTACACGAGTGAACATATTTAGGTATCGGTGAAAAAAGAGTACCTACTAAAGACCCGATCCTATTGTTGTAATCTGGTTTTGTATTGTATTTTTAATACATGGCGAGAGGTATCCAATGAACGGGGGTAACCCTGTTATTATATTATATTTTATTATTCGTTTGAATTCGTACAAAGACTCGAATTCCGTAATTTGTATCCGAACACATGTATTGATTTCTGTAGATATATTATATTGTATATATACTCCAAGTTTTTTAACATATAATTCCACTACATAATATCGTTCGTTACCTATCGACTATCATCTTTGTCGAATCTAAAACAATTACATTTGTATGATATACATACATATAATATGAACACGCGTGTATTATTTCGTATTCGATTAACCTTGCTACATTACTCATTGTTGTCCATCACGGTCGGCCGCGGCGATCATTCTTCTATTTCTTGATCTTTTATGCCATCGTAATTAATTCGATTATCTTCTATATTGTGTATACATAATGTAACACACGTCGACGACCGATCGTCATATTACAATATAATGTACGAGTTATGACTAGGATAAAAAAAATTATCGAATTTATCCGCAAGTGACGAAATCCATTAATTGCAGTATCGCGCAGGTTTTGTCTTGGGTTTTGACCAGTTCCAGTGTACCACCACGGCTGCAGTAGATACAACAGTTTGTGCAATTAGTTATGATTATGACGTAACTATTACATCTTTTAACTTCTAAAAAAGTTACACAAACTTTTTGTACTGCAGTCCTATCTAGCAGTTTACTATAAACTTTTGAAGTAATTCCCGACGAGTTAAACACGATTTTCTAAAACAATTACGAGTTACTCGATAAGTTGGGAGCGCCAACAGTCCTCAGATTTCTGACTAATTTGATAAGAACATTTGCTGATCACTTTTCGCAACAGCTTGACATATAGGTCTTCGCAAAATCATGTTATCTTATAGCCGTAGTATCAGTCAGCCACTATTGTTACCAGCAGATACAAATATACCGATTCGTGCAGAATCATCATTGCAGAATGCGTCTCATTTGAATGTAGCATAAGTGTAAATAGGTTTACAAGACTTCTCTCAAAAGGGTCTCAGAGCTAATTAAACGAATCATAAATTATAAATTGAAATTTGTTTCATTATTACACTTTAGTATAAAGAATGTAATGAATTTGTTTTGATGAAGACATTTTATCAATTTTTCAGTCTTTTAACAATGTCTGTCTGTTTACGGTTGACACGTACATTTCATCAAGTTAAACTTATTTTCCAACTAATCTATATAATATAATCAAAAATGAACTTAATGTAGGTAATCAGTAAGTAGTAAGTACTATACCACTATGAATCATTTCATTCGTTATTTTTAAAGAATTTTAACAATGCTCATCCAGGTCTTATAGATAGCCTAAGGCAAAATAGTATAAAAAAAGAGATAATTTTATGGGAAACTATAGTACACAATTAAACCTCAAGTATTAATGCTCCAGTATAATATAACCCCGTTAAATCTTACACTGAGTAGCAGTCTTGTCTCGAAACCATATCGTCGATCCGAAAACGGTTGACGAGACAGCAACGCCTCCTCTGACACATCTCTGAGAGAACACCGTCAATGACAGCTGCACAATTTGTCATGTATACATATATAGATGTATACTGTATAGAGGAAACAGTTATTAGTTATACAACTGCAAATGGCAAATTATATTAATATGTATGCAATTCTTAGGAATGTTTAATGAAAAAAATACAATTTATTTAATTATACGAACAATTATATTTTGATTATTGATACTTAAATCATATGAAGTTATAAAACGAAATGCCTGTATAACTAGTATATACATGGAAAATAAAATATTCCCACATATATATGTACTCGTATATATTATAAAAAAGACTATAAGCAATAATGGACACGGGTGCAAGAAATTCTATGGAGATATCTTATAAATAATGGGTTTTTCATATGTATTATAATAAGATCACTCGATATAGACTTTGGGAACAGGATGGAAGGACACTGTGAACGAATATAATTTAATGTAAAATAAGTGGGCTAAAGTTCAACAATCAAGTTTTAGGCGTCTATAGTAGAGAATATTTACTTGTACAGTACTGCAGGTTCTACGTCATACGGCGTGGATAGTTTTAAACTATCATTAGTTTAGAAACTATATTGAAGAAGAATAAGTAGAAAGCCGCGCATGGTTTTTGAAACCGTCTCCTATGCCTCTTCGTTCGTTACCTTGTCCGTCCAACTCATCTGCACTATATACTGTGTTCTCCTGTACAGTCCCACATTTCCAAAGCGTCTATTCTTCTTTGCTCTCCGTCCGCTATTGTCCAAGTTTCACACTATTGTTTGCAAAACACCGGGTCACATTGTTCATCAATGATTATTATTGGTTATTACATCGATCGAAGTGAAAATATCAGTATCAAAATGTTCCGGGCCGTCTCCGCACAAGCCCCCCCCCCTCGCCTATCTCCGAGTGTACTGCAGGGAAGACGGGCAGCTGTCTACGGTGCGATGTGATGGACGATTGCATTGTACGGTGTAAGATTTCCGCCGGTGGTCGGAGACAGATAATACGTACGCACACTGTTGTGCAGGTCGTACCTATATATTGTACTACGTCAATGACATGCCTAATATATTCGTACAAACGGACGAACGAGCTATAATATCATCATATATACCGCACTGTCGTGCAGTATAGTATCGTATATCGCGTACACAAAACAGCACGTGCTCTCTCTCTCTCGAAATGAAAATCACTCACAGACGCACGTCTCGCGTGTATTTATATGGTCGCCGGTCGCGTATATCGATTAGTAGACTGTTTTTCGACTATTATTGGTCGACGACGGTGGAGGAGGGAAATGAACGCAATAAACCGTGGAATATAAAAATGTATAATACCTACGTCGCCGCGATAAGATTGTATTCCGGGCCCCGTGTGAAAGACCGCGGTCTCTTCTCGTCTGTACGCGCGGTGGAAGACGGGTGGAAGATATCTTGGCGTAGAAAGACGGTGAGAGAGAGATAAAGCCCCCCATTATGCGTGCGTGTGTCCTATATAATAATAATAATAATAATAATAATACGACGCCGACACGGCGGTCTTGGAGGAGGTGGTAAAGTGGCGAAGAAGAAGGTCTGTACCGGTGGTCCGGATAAGTCCTATTGTGTCAACTCTTGTACCCCGTCCTCCGTCACTTTGGTACGCATGATGTGTGGGTAATGTGGGTGGTGGGGAATCGCCATTGTTGCAGTCGTCATCGGTCTTGTCGCCGCGCGCAGTGTATCGATGAGACCAATAATAATATAATATATATATATACGTATTATACGATGTATATGTGCGACCGTACAGTGAGATTTGCCCGATGACGAGCATCGTGTCTCCCGCGCGCAGGCGCCTACGCGCAACAGGACGCGAACGGACGTACGATAATATTTTGCGTCCACGATCGTCTCCTGTGTTTTTCGGCGATTTGCCGCCGATTTGCTGACGGGTGTCCGGAACACGTTTTTAAGCGCGTGTACCGTTCATGATATTATTTCATTACGTAAACCGTGTGACATCAGCCTGTCGTCGGTGGCGGCCATGTCGGTATGTGTTATATTGTGTATAGTAGGTACATACAGAGCGATACGTTTAAGTGCCTGCTTATATTATGTATACACGCTCGGATTATTCGGATAAAATAAATGTCCGGCATACGGTTGTATAACGTTGGAAGCGTTTTGCGTGTATTTTTATTTATTTTATTTTTTTCTATACGTATAAAAAGTAAATTACCTATATAAATTCGTTTTTATGTCCTATTGTACGGTGCAAGTGTATGGTTTATAATCCATTATCAATATTATAGTCTAGCGTATAGTTTGTTGTAGGTAGCGACAGGTTGTTTATATTATATTATACGAAATACCACATCTTTGAAATGTAAATAAGCAAAAAAAAAAAGTTTATCCACTTTCTGTTTTTACCGACTGCTTTCCAGGGGTTTCCCCCCACACCCCTCCCAAAATCTATCATGTACCTGCCATAGTGTACCTACTCGTCAGAATAGAACAGCTACAATGATGATAATTTGTTGCAAGTTAAAGTTCCAAAAGAGAACATTTTCCATTATATTTGATATTTTTTCAAACTGTGCGTGTTGTACCTATACTGTCCTACTAGCGTTTATCACTGTGTTAAACTAATGTCTATGTATATAATATTATGTGTTTACATTTTACAGGCCACCGTTTATTCAATGAATAACAAGACTATAGAAATTTGTAGCGTTTGCATTTTTTTCCAGTAAATTACTCTTCAACATAAACATGTTCATAAGCGTTATATTTTGGATGAAAAAAATTGTGTCCATAAAATTTCTTCACGATCTTGAATATAATTTTTATTCGATTCATCAATAATAACAATATAATCGATTATAATAGATACAACATAACATCTATCAATCGTTGTTTAATATTTGATTTTTGTTTCATATAGTTATAATAATGGAGTATTATATACTATATTTCATGGAGATATATTAACAATAGAAGCGGAAAAGTATGTGTGAACCTCAAATTTGGTTCACGACAACCACAAAATTTACACTAGTGTACTATCGTCGAATTTAAGGAACAAGCGTAGACAAAGGACGGTAAAATATTACAACGGATAAAAAAAATAGTTATTTTCGCGTGTAGAAAATGCTGTCGTATGCGTTACGAGTAAACGTAAAATGCTCTTAAAATAATTACACACTTATATAGTAAAATAATGTACTGATATAACAAATATATATATATATATATATATATCGGTATAAAATCGTTTTTTAAAAGTTAAATTCGTCTAAAGCGCGTTTATTATAGAACGTTATTTTACGTTTGGAAAATTACACGGGATTGAAATAACGAATTTTTGAGATCGGTCGTGTCGTACGTCTCCTAGCGGTCGGTCTCTCGTCTACACAAGTCATTCGACGTACACATTATTACCTATGCATTATAGTGCGGAGTATATACGCGTATGTATCAACAAGTGTCTTACAGCCGTACACCTATGCGTACCTTTAGTACAATATACGTATAATATATATTATTAAGCTAACGTCGGGTTAAAGTATTTTACGATCAGAGGGATATATTATACGAAGATGGTCTGCGTGCAATATATATATATTGTTACGGGGGAGGGAAACGATATTCCATTTGTCGGCATCGTGTCATCGGTAGATCAAAGGGTATCGGCTTGTCTCTGTATAAGTGTATTTATGCATGTCTCTGTGACGTGTGTGTGTGTGTGTGTGTGTGTGTGTGTGTGTGTATTCGTGTCTGGATAAATGTATATACATATATGTGTGTGTGTGTGTGTTTTGACACTATGGTTCTCTTTTTTACTACGTTTTCATTCATACGTGTGCGCGGTGCAGTCTTCGTTGCCGCTGGATGCTGGAGCGCCCAAAGCCACAGCCGCCGCTCACGTATCACTCGACCGTGAATTAAATCCACAGATATTATAAAAACACGTATATATATATATATATAGGTGTATCATCGTACAGATGCACGTATACTACAATATAATATTGTACAAAGTTGCACCTACACTGCACGTATATATTATAATGCACTCCCGGGTATATTATAATGTACACTCCAGAATACATATAGTAATAATAATGACAATATTATACAATATAATAACACTCCGTCCAATTCAGTGGCGCCGAAACATAATATTACATTGAAATGTATACGTTTAATGTTCGTATGCGGGGATCCCCTAACAGTATACTTGTGTATTACGCGTACATAATTATATTTAGCTAATGGCTTGAATTTTTATTTTTTATTTTTTTTTTTTTGTAAAAATAACAGATGAGCGAACAATTTGTCTCCGGCTAAGCACGACTGACACGATTTGTTTAAAACATTTGAAAAAACAAAATCTGTTATACGATATATTAACGAAAAATACATAGGTATATGATATATTATATCATACGAGACGACAATATACCTACTTCGATATTATTTGCTCAACTGCACGGAAGCATGCAAAAATATTATTTTGCACGTTGCAACCCTATAAATGTTTATACAAAAAAAGGTATTTGTCTTATAAATACTCGTATTATTATAATCAAAATGTATACCTATATTGAAAGAATTTATTTAATTACTATTTAAATGTTCTATATAAAACAATAAAGATATGATATATATATGGGATGATTACGACAAAGTTTTATTTTTCATAAAATTAATATCGAATCGATTTCATTTCATTTTTTTTTTTTTTTTTTTTTTTTTTTTGTCGTGACTGTTCACGGTCAAAACAAAAATTAATTGAGTACTAATGGAATGTACAAGACTACCTACCTAAAAGGAACCAATTCTGTTGCGGACAATCGCTTTATTTTGACAAATCTTGACGTTACCTTTCCGAAATGCGTTTGTTCTGAAATTGTAATTTATAATTATCTATAGTACTAAATTCAAGTAGGTACCAAAAAGGTTTTTATGCACTAAAGTATACTACGGTCTATATTGTAGGTATTGTTGTCGGAAATCAAAGTCAAACAAAAAGAAAAACGAACCCAATCTTCAAACATATGAGTAGATACCTATAATCGAGATGACCAAGAATGATCTTGAACAACTTGAATGGTATATTATCGAGATAATACACAAGTATCGAATTTATGTTAGAACCCTCGAATACGGTTGGAAACCCTTGAATAAATGACAGTCGAGTACAAATATGTACCGCTAAAGGTGATCCGTAACAATGCACTTCCCGAGGGATAACACGCGAGCCCATCTAAATTATTATACTATATATACCTGTGTATAGGAATTTCTTCTGTACTTCCCAAGTTCTTACTTTCGACATACTAATATTGTTAGGTACTATTACACCGTCTATTGCGTGTCGTTTGTAGTCGGTCGATTTCAAATTTTCATATTTCTTTGTACCTGTAAGCGTTCATATCCAATACTATTAGAGTTATAAATCGCCGAAAAAGTTAATATACGATTTTGAAATAAACGGTATAGGTACGATTAAATGTATCACATTGTACCTTTTTTTTTTTTTTATTATTGTACACATACGACATATTATACCTGTACGCAATTTTGTGGTCCACAATCCGAATAACGCAAGTGCGCGGTACAGTGTGATCATCGATATTTCTGCTGTTGTCGATACAACAATAAAAACATTTCTTCTGCTAATACCCTATACGTGTATACCACGAGGAAATCCGATCCCTGGCAGCAGGACCGACGGCCTGCAGGACAAAATACATACAGGAATTCCGCCGAACCTCCTCCGCGGCACATCATGAATAGTAGTGCCCGTGTCTCCTTACACGCGCCCGCGAGCGCGGTGTATGCGTGTGTAAATGGGGTGTATATTATATATTATTATATACACGAGTGTCGGTATTTTTTTATTATATTATATATTTTTTTTTTTCGCGTGTAAATTGAAAAGCCGACAGCGTACCGCACGCTGCGAGCGCTCAACTCCGCCTCCGCAAAAACACACAAATCGATATATATATATATATTTATATATATATATATAATATATATATAGGTACATACATATACATAAAATAACAATAATAATATTATAACAAAACGATCTCGAAAATAGCCGATTGGTATACGTGTATATACGTCGCGTAGTCTTTTGAAGGGACCGCTCCGCCGACGATTATTCGCCGTCGTCCGTGCAGATGTGCCGAATCCGCTGACGCCAACCTACACGATTGGTGTGGAGGCGGCTGGGATGTTTAAAAATGGCCAAGTAGGTACCAAAAACGTCCCGAAAATAAAAACAAACGTTTTTATTATTATAATATAATATGTAAAACCGATTTGATTTCTATTACATCAACGAGTCAATACGCGGTAAAATCGTATTTCGGATATTATTAATTATATATGTATAATTAAAACTAATAAATTTCCTGTAGGTAGGTACACTGTACAATTATTACGCTGAACCAAACATCATTGCGGGTACAATTGACAATATGCAATGATCGAATTTTAACAAACCACTGTTTGTTGAAATAATATAATTTTTATTATTTTAATGTATGTACCTATATTGTTAAATTAATAAAAATTGTGTTTACAATAACAAATTCATTTTGTAAATTTCACAAAATATATAAGTATTATAATTGAATAAAAATAATTTGTAAAATTAATACAGATTTTATTATTATAATTAAATATGTTATTAAATTGAAAAAAATATACTGTTTAAATTGACTATTTTGAATAACCAATGGGCGTTTGTTCTACGAGGAAGAAAGAAAGAACTATTAACACAAAATATTTATAAATGAATTAATAAAATATTTCTTATTATTCAAAAGAATTTATATTCAATTGGACAATTTTAACCAAGACATTGATAAAAGATATTGTTAAATCAATAATACATTTTGTTATTTCGCTGTTAAATTAATAAATATTTTATTTCTAGATCAACAAACATTTTATTGGACGTATATTAATAACCATATTATTAAATTAATCTATATTTTTATTGAAATCACAGGTATATTGGGTTCAGTGTACATTGTTATTTTATATTATATAATTGGCTGATTCCTGATACCGAATTTATAAACTTATTCCCGAGTTTCTCTCTCCCGGCATCTAATGGTTCCTGTTTTACATTAATTTTCACTCCGGAATAAGCCGAATTGGTTTCCACAAGTAAGCATAGATTTTCGATAGCATTTCGTGGTTCGTTCTACTGCTGTGTGTTTTATCGATCCATTTTCATATATTATATTCTTGTAGTTATCGGTAAACTGTACGTAAATTTAACCTTTACCGATTATATGAAAGCTCTCATATCTATGCATATCTATACCTATTGTTACGGGAGCTAATTTGGCCACAATAATGGAAGAGACGAGAAGCCTCAAATTACACCCATTTTTAAACGGGAACCAATTCGTCTACTCCGACCCCCATATACTCGTATACTTGATATTTCATTTTCTGTTATATATTTTCTATTATCAAAAAAAAAAAAAAAAAAAATTCAGTCATAAAACCAATTTAAAATTATGTATATCGATAATGTGTTTTTTTTTTTTTTTTTATTTTTTTTTGTTAATATTTTTGTTTTGACTATATTTTCCTCGACCACTTTTGATGTGCAGGACTTATGCCGCTGGCACATGCAGGTGTAAATGTGCCGAAACCACGCTGACGCCAATACGTGACTACGGTGCGGCGTGTTCCTTTGGCGGCCAATCGTATATTCGTATATATATATATATATCACACGGTGGCAGTAGTGCACCCATTTCGTTATAGATAACATATAGAGATAATGATACATTTAAAAATATTATTTATTACACGAATTTTGTGGTTTTCGTATGTTACCCCGGCCCGAAGTTTCTTTTAATTTTTAAATTCCCACACATTCGTGTAATATATTGTCACGTTTTATACCGCACATGCCGCATATTACACCCACAAAAAAATACATATAAACGCGGTAGGTATACATGCGGTAACCTCCCATCATGATAATGGGTTCGTAAACGATTTTATTAAGTCGATAATCGCACGTTTACAACAAACACGAGAGAATCGATAAATATGATATTACGAGTACCTCTACCTACCTATAATGATTGACATTTATGCGGTTTTATATGGCACGCGTATCGACTGCAATAAAATTAAAATAATAGTTGAAATAAAAAAAAAAAATCGGAAATATATCCATTTGACACTGTCTTATGTTATGATAATAATATTTTAATGAAACGTTTGAAAATTTAACTAAAAATTCTACAAATAAACAATTATATAACTATATAGTATATAGTACCAGTGCTACATAATTTTTGTACCCAAGTATCATTAAAGTGAATATAGAATCTTTTGTGGATAGTCTCCTAAAACATATATGGACAAATCTTAATTTGTAACATTTAGACATACCTAATTATTACAAACGTATTAACAATTCATAAGACTGCTGATTATGTTTTAGGAAACATTTTATTACGATTGATAAATTTATGAACGTTTGTATTTTATATTAATTTTATGTGACGATTTCGATTGTACTGTAGATAATTTAATTTATATTTATTTTTTTCTGATGTAGGAGTATTTTAAAAATGTAAAATATATAAGACCTAAAAATTGCTGGTTTATATCAACGCTAATTTTTAGTTATTTTTAACTCGCTTTCTTTGATAATCCAATCAAGCAACCTTGCAGTATTTTGAGGTTATAAAATATATTTATTATATAGTTATACCATACTCTATATTATATAGTGTAACATATGAATATATTATATATGATAAATATTGTAATTAACGAGAAGTTTTTTGCCATTGACTCATACATATATAATTATAAATAATTTTATTCGATATGTTTTATAATCATTATTTAATATTTGTATATTTATATTACCCATTAGGTATTTTAATTTATACATTCAATTGAACATCGTTTAGATAAAGCTTGACTTGTGGTGTTCGCTAAAATGAGCTCAACCGTGGATGTGTACGAGGTTAAGGGGTTATGGGTCCATAGTCAATTATAACTTATATTATAATATAACCAGTTGAAAGCCTGAAACAAAAATTGAAGTTTAAATTGTGATGAAATTGTATTTTATATTTTATTTGACGATAAATTAATATTTTTATATTTTAAAAATTTGAAACGAAATTATATAAATATAAAATTCGAAAATCTGCGTTATACAAATATAACACAGTAATTAACGCTTTCGATAATTTCATTTTTCAAGTTCAACAAAATATTTATTAATAATAATCAGGAATAGGTACAGCCGTATAGGATATTTTACAACCATTAAAATTGTAATTGGATATTTAAAATCTTCTACGCGAAATATGAAACTATAATAATAATAATAATAATAATAATAATTATTATTATTATTATTATTCTTATTTATTATACATAATTATTTGCGTATTGGCAATAATATAATCACAGTCACAGGATCCTACCAAATATATACTAGATTAGGACATAATATATTATAATAATATTATAACGATTTACGATTGCATGATGCTTTTATTTTTTGAATTACCTCTTTCCTTTTGATTCTTTCTATACGCCCTAATTTGATTTTTGACATTGCACAATCATAATATTCTATACTTTCTAAACTAACCAAAATAATCGAAAACAAATATTCATTAATAATTGTTTTAAAATGTTGTTAAATATAGGGTACTTGAGAAGGACACTAAACGTCCATTTTAGCGGTATTAAAACACATTCCCGCTCCACAAATACTTTTAAATTGTTGGATTTTCGTTTTCCATAAAAAAAAAAAAATTGCCTACACAGAACTCCTTGAAAACGGGTGCGTCCTCCTAAACGCATTATTATTCAGTGTTTCTTTTCCATATAAATGTGTCCATAACTCTCTCGTCTACCGTTCGCATATGTACCGGTGCAATTTATTTCACAAAAAATTAAAAGACGATTACGTCAAATTACAATCAAATCGTTTATCACCAGAATAAAATATTATTATAGACGTTGAAGATGATCTGTACAATGTGTGTAATAGTATAGTAATTTACGGCGTCGCGCGCCGCGGTGGTAGTTTTCATTCATGTTTCACACGTGTTCTCTCGGGACTCGGCAGTGAGCGCAGACAACCAATATAATATATTATTCAACATGTGTATTCGTAACTTGTTTTGAGTGCGATGGCCAACAAAAGAATTACGACAACAACACAACGAGAAAAAATCCGTGTAAAAGATTCCACGAATGTTCGTTTTTTCGTCGTCACCGGTTTAAACGTGTTTTTTTTTCTCGTCCTCGCGCGTGCACCCGCCGTCCGAACGGTCAGGTAGAGCTAAAGGTAGATGCTCCGAAATCCACATTTCCATAATATCATCGATTACTTCGGTAATTATACTAATTATTATATTTTACACGTTTTCCCATAATTGTATTACACCCGCTTGCTTCCCAAATTTAGTCGAACTCTGTATGCATTTTAATTAGGGCCCGGATGTCAATGATCTAAACCACACAAAAAATGCCCTAAGAAACGTCGAAAAAATTCTCATTTAGATTCGAAGGCGATAAAAACACATTTTCCAGCTTGGGAGGCATCGTTTAACATTGAAAAAAAAAATATACTAAAATCATCATCTGCAGCACTCCATAACTATAATAATGCAATACTATTATACACTAATAATATTATTATACGTATTATAATATAATAAGGCACATCCTCCGTCAGTTCGTTTAATGAAGTTTACAGTATATATTTTTCCATCAACAGAATCAAATAATAAATCCCTGATTCACGGGCGAACGCAGGAACAAAAGAAATTTGATTATAATTGAAGTTATTTTGGGTATATGTTATATGGCCATTTTTTCATAGTTTTGGCTCTTGAGTAATTTTAAAATCAATTTTTGCTATTTTATAATTTTCCAATTAATAGTTAATATCCAGCTAATCCAGTGAATAGTCAAACAGTTAATAGCCGCCTAACAAACCTTAATAAAAATGTTTAAATATATAGACAATAAGACAACGATGTAACCTGTATTTTACATATTTATATAATTTATTACATTAATATATTTATATATTTATTATTTATACAACATACAATCTTAATTCGCGAGTAACACTAACCCTACTTAGTTTTGGTTTAGTTTTTAACCTCACGAGAAATTTTAAAATTACTTGAAAAATTCTCAAATCGGGTTGTCAAGTTTTTATTTTTCTTGAATTTCGAAGGGGATATCAACTCCCAAAGCCCCCTCTCTTACGTTCATCCCTGTTAATCAGGTTATTATTATTATTATTATTATTATTATTAGGTATAAAAGATTAAAACAAGGCGACCTCGTTATCTCGTAGACATCTCCATAAAGCTATAGGTACATAGTTAATAATATAATATTATAAATATAATCTACTGAATATTTGCACAATCTAAAAAGAAAAACTAACTTTTTATAATCGCTAAATATTTCATCCGTTGCGTTTCTCAAAAACAACGTAGATATATACAAAAAAAAGTATGGAAAAAACAAATTAGTTTCCAAACGATTTGATCGACAAAAATTTGCTTATAGATACAGAGGCAATATAATATTTCATCAAATACCATATTATTATATATCATGTTATAACTCACTATACATTTCAATAACGATTAGATAGCAGATTTCAGCAGAAATATTATGTAGTTGTTTGACTTCTTATTTATTTTATCTCATAAGAATTCAAAATGTGTGTTTTTTCTAATCTGGTTATATTTTATTCAAAATATATGATAGCATTCCGTCTATATTTGTCAACTTTTCGTGATTTTCTTTGTAACCTATATAATAAAAAAAAACAACCACCAATTCCAGTTTATAATTTAATTTTTATTTAATTTTTGGCATATTGCTTAAATTTTGATATATCCAAATGTATTCACTATAACTTTCCATATATTATGAATACCTTACAAAACGTAAAAATCGCATTTATAAATTGCCGAAAACAATAAAACGATTCGAATTAATTTATATAGCCTAAATAATGAAAAACCTTATACATTATTTTTTGTTATATGAATTATAAAGTTCAATGACTTCTTCGATTTCGATTATTTTCTTTTGATTTTTGTTATGTACAATGTACATAATATTTTTTTCAGTTGTATGTATAAGCTGCAGTATACAAGTATGAAACTTATATTTATTTCATCCGTTTCCTTATAATTTTTTATTATATTGCATAATGGTTAAAAAAAAAATCGAACAATGATTTCACATACTTATTTGAGACCCCACAAAATGTTCTTTGGGTCATTTGTGCGCATATATCATACACTCAGTTAATTCCTGTTACCGAAAAAAAACTGTTCACAATAAAAACATACGACAAAATTATATAATGTACAAATATACCCATAGGTCAATGAAAATTATAACATTTTTTCCTCTCTGGATGACACGTTAAACCGCACATCGCCACCCGGTGAGTTATTTAGAAAATGCACGTGGAGAAATCGATATTCAATCATGATTTATCGATAAAAGGCAATAGATAAATACAGATGTTTATAGATGACATATATATTCGTATAACATAATATCGTGTCGTCAGGTGAAGGAAGTAAAATAAACGTGTAAGTTTCTCGATGATCGATAGATGGTTTTTATACAATTTCATTTCGTGTATTAGTCCTTTTCACGATTGTGCGAAATTTGTCACGGTCATTGAATCCGTCGCAAAATGATTTACCCAATTTGCACATAAATTATTCTAAAACCTATTTGCACGCGCATTGAGATTTATCGGTCGTGAAGGTTAAATATAAGTACACGATATGATATTACTCGTGTTTGAACGCAATCTAGACATAGATGCTATAAGCTAAATACGATTACTTATGTAAAATCCAAATGCAGAAATCACTTCACCGAAGCTTAGATGACATTCTATCCACAAATTTTCAATGAAAAACTCGCATTAGCATTTCTCATTTTTACGAACTTATAAATATGTTAGAAAAATTTCTATATATAGATAACAATTATCTAGCGCACTATCTGATCGATTTTTTTGTGCATTTGTACACGTTTTATAAGTTGTTAAAAAAATGTTTTTTTTAAATTTTAATCAACCATAAATATTAAAATTTAATACCATATAAAAAAACGGTCAGATATGGCCCTAGATAATAATGTTGTTAACTTGATTTATTTTTTGTTTCATATTTTTTACGATATTCTTATGTTAATAAAAATGAGAAATCCGTAAACATGATTTTTTTAAAAAAAAGTATCGTGATTACACAAAAATAAAAAATGGTATTGATACAAAACTATTTTTAAATTGTTGTACCTATTTTAATATTTTCTTAAAATGTCATGAAAATCGCCTATACAAAACTCTTTAAAACTCGGGTTTGTGGCGACCTCTTAATCATTCGAATGAAAAGATTCTATCGTGATATTTTAAAATAATCATCCTGCAATTTTAATTTAATTACATTTTTTAAAGTTAAATAACTTACTATTGAACTTAGAGGAAACGAGTTTATCTAGAGAAAATTAACTATAATAGTTTATGGACTAGTTCATAAATTACTTTAAACAAACTTTCTAATATCTGATCTATTATTTCCGTTCTAAACACACACTATAAGTAATATAAAAGAGTCGTATTATATGTGCAATTTAAATGTAAAAGATAAATTAAATTGAATTTTAATGAAAAATTGGTTGTAAATTATTTCACATTTAGAACATATTGACCCTAAACCTCAAACTTCTATTGTTGTGACAATGCAATGTCGATTGTTACAATCGATCGGGGGACTCGGGGAACATGCGAGCGTGGTGGTCGTCGGCAATGATTTGCACGGTCAAAAGAAACGTGTGTTCAGGGGGACATAAAAACAAATTCCGAACAAATTGAGTGTAATATGTTATTTTACGCGTATATGTGTGATTGTGTCCTGCGGCTATGGCAGCGGGTGCGGTCGTAAAAACGTAAAATAACACGAAAATATTATTACTCTTGCAAATATCATCATCGAAGACGGCGGTGTTTTTATTATTATTATTATTTGAAATTTTAACACCGAGTTATTATATATGGTATTATATTATTTCAACCGCATTACAAAATAATAATAAATTAAACAATAAAATAATATAACTTGAATGATACGAGAAGAAGAAAGAGTATAGAGAGAAATTATTTAAACAATATAACAACAATTAAGTAACATAGGTATAAGTAAATATTATTACCTATAATAAAAATGGAGAAAATTAAAAATACAATTGAGGTTTTACTGTACGTATTAGGTACTTAGGTATACTCTTCATAATTTATATAATTAATTCGTTATTGGAAAATGTTTGAGAGTGATATTTATATGATTGAGTTTGGAAAAATGTTGGAATTTTCTATTTTTATCAGAAATATAAATTGTATTCTACATACAATCAATTAATTTACAAAAAATATGCGTGTAGTCTTATTATACATACTTCTATGGAGACAGACAAAAATATGTTAAAAATACATTTTCGAAATAAATGTTTTTCAGTCCAGCTTATTTCAACCTATTGACAACCATTGAGAAATGCTCTTTAGATTATCTGAAGTATAAACAATGCCAATAAGGGGTCTTATATTATTAGAATATAATATATTATAATATACCTTAATATCTTTATATCTTATATATATATAAATATAGATATTTGGTATACCGTACACATCATAATATATTTAGTATTTACACTTTAATCTTTACTGTAAATAGTGGAGTTATCGTCGAGTGTCTAAGCTATTTACAAACAAAAATATTATATTGCTCTTATTGTTTGTGAGTATATTTTCTTTAATTATCAAACATTTAGGTAGATTTTTAAGTGAATAAATCAAATGTTTGATTTTGACTAACCATAATTTAAAAATGTTTTGTTAAATGGTAATATTGTAAACTGTATAGATATCTACCATACACGTACATTGTACTCGTATATTATGTAATATGTATAACACAATACCCCGTTGTTGGGCGTTGAAATCACTAAGGTTTCATATTGGTACGAAGTTTAGAAATTTTATTTTTATGCATAATAATACATAATGGTGTAGTATATTATACATTTATACGTCATGCATATTGTCTCAAATCAATTAGTGTTTTATGAAAAATGTTCCGTAAAATCCATACTTTTGATTAAAAATAAAAATAAATTCCCCCTTAACCCTTCGGCTCTTTGTGAAGAACAGCATTCGTATATAACCGAAAACACATAATATATATACTTCGCCGACACGGTAAATGATGAAAATGGTCTACATTATAAAATAAATAAATTAATATCTACATTATAAAAACGAAAATCGGGTAAAAACAATTCGGTATTTTTTCACGTTAATATACATAAAATATATTTTATAAACGCTCCTCGTCGTCTCGAACGGTGGAGGAATCTGGCGTTATAATAGCACTATATTATGTAGTGGCGGCAGCGGTGGCGACGACGAGCACAGTACGCGGTGGTGGCGATAGTAGTGATGTGGGGGAGGGGAGAGTGAGAGTGAGAGAGAGAGTGAGAGTGAGAGAGAGAGAGAGAGAGAGAGAGAGAGAGAGAGAGAGAGATAGGATAGGGGCAATTAAAGCATATTATTATTATTTTATTGGGACGGACGACGACGATGGGAAGAAAATACGTAATATGCTCACGACCCCGCCGCCGCACTAAACCGTCTCCCGCATTGCCGGGTGTACACATTATTATACATAATAGACGTTTTCCAGCGCACGGTAAGCGTGTGTGAGTCGTCTGCGAGTGCCGCTTTGGAATGCGGCTCTCTGCGCCGGTCGCGGCGGAGGGGTTGGCGGTGGCGGCGGCCGTTTGTGTACGCGAGCGCGAGCGCGCGGACAGGAAATTACCTGCTGTTGCCGCAGAACACCGTCAGATTTCACGGGCGCGCGCGGAGCGGGCCAGCCGGCCGGCGAGAGACAGAAACTGCGGACGGGGACGGGGACGGGGGGTCTCCTGGCCGCCGCGTCGTGTGTGCCCGTCGGTTTTTCGAACGCGCCGACAGAGACGGTCGGCGGCGCTACAATAACACCGCGCGCGCTCGTTCCTTCCCCGCCAGCACGCCGCCGGCACAAGATACCCGACACGGAGGTACCGTTGCACCACCACCACTACCACCACCACCGCCACCGCCACCACAAACCATCGCCGCCACAACAGCAGCAACCGACCATCACGTAAACGGCTTCATTATATTGTGCATTATACACTATATATCGACGCCGCCGCAGCTTATAGCGGTAGAGACCGGAATTATCTATATTAAATATCGGCCGTGGAGCCCCTCCCCTCGAATAATTTTAGCCCAAAAACTATAATATCAAATTGGTTAAGTGACGACATTTCTTGAAAACTTCGGTTTATATAAATATATAGGTGTTACTGTTCAAAAAAATAAAATAAAATTTATAGCGATACAGTGCACCGAAAGGGTTTTGTAAATTTCAAATTTCAACTAAATTTTAATCCAAGGTTGTCCTTTAAAGACATTAAAGTAAAATAAAGTATTAATTTCCATAATATGAACCAAAAACATATGTATAAACGTCAATTGACGTCCTTACTACTTTTGAACAAAAACTTAGGGCATCAATGTTGACGTCTTTACTTCAAGTATAATATCAACATTTTCATAAAAACAATTCACTCTCTGAAATCCCCAACACAAAAACAATGCACTCGTCAAAGGGTTAAATAATGCAACTGCGGGTGTATACAAATAATAATCGGTATTCTGATATCGGTGAGCCCTGCAACAGTCCTCAACTTCAGCTCAACTTGATCTCCCGCATCCTCTTCACATAAACCAGTCCTCTTCATAGCACTCTCTATAATATAGTCCTGCGACGGTAATATATATATTGTATAAGCACATATGTCCCAACTCCCAAAACAGTTTTATACTAATATTGAGCTATAGTAAAATTATATCGAAAAGGACATTTTAATATATACAATGAAACGCATTAAGCATATTAATAATTTTTCTAGCGTACAAAATTTAATTTAATTATATAGGTGCGTCTTATTATATATAAAATATAATAGGTATATTAATTGTTACGACAATCGATATATTATAATTTTGTTTGTTTAAATAGTAATTTTTTACAAAAACTTTATTTAGAAATCCCGATGAAATAAATAACATTTTTGTTTTAAAAAAAATTAACTGACAATTACGTTTATTATTAACGTTTCGCGCGTGGTATATAATATTATGTAATCAACCCACTCGCCGCCCCGTACAACAGCCCATATAATATATAATATATAATTACTAATTAGGTACTCGTACTTATATTTCGTGTCTCGGTAGTGTGCAATCGGTCTGAATAAAATTTAGTTTTAGCGAAAAAAATCATCTCCCCTAGGCATAATACGACGCATGCAATTTTTTTTTTTTTTTTTTATAATAGCTCTTATATTATTACGACGTACTCACGTTCAGATGATTTCGGGTATTTAAGTTCATTCCTTCGGAACACTCATAATGTGGCACTGGCATATACATATAGCAGATAGTTATAGGATATTTGTTCAATCTATAATCTAATCTAATCTCTAAAACACCCTTATACATAGTTGAAAAATGCAAACATTAAATTATAATTTATAAATAATTGTTATGCATTATTATTATAGGTCCTGTACCACCTACTCCTGTATAGAATTTCTTGAAAACGTTGAGGCAGTTCAACATACAGTAGGGTCAACTTGGGGCCGTAGACTTTGCCAAATGCGTGTCCTACAGGCTACAGCCCCCTCAGGTCCTTTTGTAATGACTATTATACGTGTCTGCAGCAGCATGTGTTCTGCAATCGAGTAATAGAAGAGCATTTAGATAAAGAAAAACGACGATTGTCAATGCAGTTACGTCAGTGCACCCGGCTCGATTTAGTTCCGAAATCGTATTTATTATCCGAAAACAAAAACAAAAAAATGGGTTTGAGAATATAATATAATATAGTATATACTTAACCTTTTTATAAAAAGAATGAATAAATTACATCCATTTATTATTAGTGTACGACGATGTCCATAAGTATATGTATGTATATATATATATATACCTCCGGTGTGGTGAGGAGGGTCTGTAATCTGTATACAATATGAAGTCTGCGGAAATGATTATGTAGAGAAACGACCCTTTTCATATCCGATGCGGTAGCGTATATACTTTATTGGCACAGCGCAAGTTCCAAAAACTGTTTTTGACAAGTTTAATCGACGACATTTATCATTGTTGGGTATTATTTGATTAACGACGAGACGTATTCGTGATATATATTGTACGTAAAGGGAAAAGTCGGACAAGCCTATATAACCTAACCTATACGTCTAATTACTATTAATATATACAGCGTATAATATTATATATACGGAATGACAGTAATCGACCATGACGTTATAAATTAAATGTGGTTGTACACATATACCGATACCGTGGTTTAGGTCGTCAGGTTGACATCCGATATATATTGTATATATTGTGTTCTCGCGATATGACCGCGGACCATTCATCGCGCACATAACTCGGGTTGCAAGTTTACTTCTTCATAATAATATATTCTGTACACTTCGACGTATCTATTTATAAATATTATATAGTATTATATAATATAATTGTATAATATTATTAATATGTAGGTATTTTTCCATTTTTTTTTTTTCTATATTAATTTTTATTCTGTTCTTCGTTTATAAATAATTTTATAATACGAGTTAATCGATAAATATTGAATTCGACAAGTTCATATTATATATTATTTTGGTTAGGTTTACAGCAGTAAGGTAGCAGCCGCCGTACGTACAGAACGGGTTTCTGCCAAATCGGTTCGGAGGCGATTTCGACGAAAATCTCGTCGCCGTCGTCAAGAGAAGAATTCCAATCGAGAGTAAACTTATTGACCAAGGCCAAAACGAATACATTATAATATATAGTCGCATTAACTATAACAAACGCGTTTTTTTCATCCATTTTTCAAAGTAATTTTTTTCTTTCGTTCCCTTCGTCGTCGTGCTCGACTTACTATAAACGACAATAATAATAATAATAATAATAATACATATACACATATATTATTATAAGCGAATATTATGCGTTGGAAAAATAACCGTCACCGTATCCAAACATCTGCGACCACTGCACATACATGCATAATATTATATATACTCACATATTATATAAGAGACTGCAGTTGACTTGGCGAAGAGGTGTCTCTAGCCAAGCGTGGCTAAGGAACGTCATCGGGGCGGATCGAAGTGGATATTAAGTATACAGAACAAAATAAGGTTTTTTTTATAAAACATATATAATAGTTGCATGTAAATTCAATTCGTATAGAATTTTTCATGTACGTAAATACAGAAAAACGAGTGATTTTATCGTCTATATCTACTGCAGCAACAGGTGCGTAACGAAAGATTATAGGTAGGTACATTGACCGTAAAATCATCAAACAAATTTTTAACCCTCTCCTAACAATTTCCACGATATAATATTAATTATAGACTATATCATTGATTATACATTATATATAGATTATATAGATATCCTAAAACGTCGTACTACGTACTACACAACATTTAATCTATATCGCAAGCAATTTGACCATGCCTAAAAGTGATAAAATAGTTTAATAAAACGCTACACAATATTCAACTATATCATATTTTATATAAGTAATTAGTAATATTACTTTCGGGATTATTAGATTTTATTCTAAAAATCTAATTTAATCTAAAATTTGGAAAAATAAATATAACAGAAAAATATGAACATTTTCATGTATACAACATGAATATTCAACATTTCAATATATTTGTATATAATTTTTTATCCGAAGGTAGTATAAAACTTTACCGAACATAACTATTATCAAAAATGCCAAAATTGTACTCCAACGATTTGTTTTGGATAACCATCCGATATACTACTGCAGTTTCTTTTATAAACTCTCACACGAAACTAAAAGTTTTACACATTTTTACCATTTTTAAAAATATATTTTTGATAACATATTCCTGTAAAACTTATAATTATAAATATATGTTCAGAATTCAGATTATCGGATATATTAGTATAATATTGTTCCCTATATAATAAATAAAGCTATTTTATTACAACTATTCACAGTTTACGGATACCTATAAATAGTATTTGTTTTGCATTCATTATATGGTGATATGTGTTATTACTTAGGTTATTTGAATTATCTTTTTACAATAGACATTCAAATATTTTGACTGCTGTAACAGTATTGCTCCATCTTGTTTTTTTAACAACATGAAAAACGTAGTCTTTCTAAAATTGTATAAGACCCTACCGAGAAGTTCAAAGACCAATAAACCCCAACGTTCAAGTTATGTAATAACACCTAATATATAAATTTACCTAACGAAAAATCTAGAAAACACACGGGAATAAAACCAATATACTTTTACATATGTATAGTATGTAAATAATACCAAAGCATTTTAAACAATGTTTTATGTTTTTAAGAACATCTTGAAATTATACAAAAATAAATAAATCGACATTTTTTCGCACTTCCTTGAGAAAATCTCTGACGTTAAAACTTTGCTTTTCTTAAATTGATATTACGATGCGAGATGAAACTTTATACAGTATACCTATAGTGTTTATATTGTAAATTATGCAGCACAAACAGCGTATACGATTCGTGAAATATTTTCAATTTCTTTATAAATGATTGAAACCGCTGGAGATTATCGGTTAATTTTATTATTAAGTTTTTTTTTAACCGTGTTTGTTCTCCTGGCACGCGCGGCAATTAATTTAAATTGCCCGGAAACTTTCGATCGGCGATTCATTACCGCCAAAAAGACCGCGTTTTGGAAAAATAAAAAAAAATAAACATCATAATTTTTTTCATAGGTTTGTGTATAATAATTCGCGTCGCGGAAATCCGATATCGCGATGGTCATTCAAAAGGGCACAGACAATCGATGTAATAATATGTATATTAGTAAAATATTTAGTACCTATTTAGGCGTATTTTAATAGGGATGAGGTAAAACGTCTAGACGACAAAAAGTGCTTTGAGGAAATATAAAGATAAAAAAAACGTGTAAAAAACCGTATACCTATGTAAAAAAAAATTACTAAAACCCAAACTTGTCGTGCTCCAGAACCCGATAATACGTGTTGTCAGACGGTTTTAACGCGTCTCCCACTTTTTATCGAATAGTTTTTTTTTTCACGTACCTATATAACCGCGATAATATTATGAATGAGCCGAGACCGCCTATGAGTTATTTTTATTATTATTACACATATTATTATTATTATTATTATTATTATTATTATTGTATATATTTTATTCAATAAACCTATTATGATAATGCAATCGCGTAATAACCCAAACTCGTTACACATTAACGTCAACCGTTTTTTCGTATAATACACATCACACACGTATAACTTTTTTATTTACCTATACACCTATATATATATTATACACATGTACCTACGTATTACATATTATATAATATGATATTATGTTACTATATATTATATATATAGTATATACCATGTATTGTTCGGAATGCAATCGGCTGTCGAGTATATATGGCTCCCTCTCTTTCTCTCCTGCGAGATATATCCTCGTCTCATCCGCAGCCGGTGGACCAGGTAACCAGGTACCGGGTATATGGGCGACCAAACATATACGTATTGTTGTATATGTACGTAAAATGTTGTATGTGTGCGCCAGACCCGAAATCCATTAACCCCGAAAAGAAAACAATGAGCATACTCAAGCCTGTACAGAGGAATGTAGTTCGAAGGGGTCGTCGGCATTTTTATTTTATTTTATTTTTTTGTATTTATTCTGATGCAGTCTTCACTGAGGATTAAATTATATATTTTTTTTCTTTTCCATGGTATGACGTATATATATATATATATATATATATATATATACATAAAGGTATGTGTTTGCGCATGTTAATGGGAAACTTGTGACCGCATTTTATTCGCGGACCAGCGAAACAAAAGGATCCCGAACTATAAATCAACAAGTTTGCAGTTTCGCACGACGGACAGTGCTGCGGCAGCAGTTCAGCTCGGAGGCTGCGCCGTGGATAAGATAGATCGATTAGGTGGAGGAGGGTGGATATATAACATATTATAACGAAAAATAAAAAATAAATTGTAATAATAATAACGATAATATAATATAATGAAAAAAAAATCTTCCGATGAATGAATAATGTATATAATATACATTATATACACTCGCCTACATATACTTCTGCACGCATTAAATAATGTGTGCATACGATTTATTATATATAAACGAACGTCTTTGGCACAAAATAAAATATATTACATATATATATGTATGTATGTATGTATATTGCAAATATATAATCGAGATTTGCATCTATGCGTCGGGATTCCGCGATGTCGTGAATAATTACGCGTTCATATTGTATATACATAATAGGATAAAAGGATCAGGATAAAAGAAGGAGATATGTATAGAACGTATCGACGGCAGTGTGGAACAAAAAAAAAAAATTCGCGTATATACCTGTACAGGATGATTTAAATTTCACGATAGGTATAAATACATATTAAAAATAAATAAAATGTAGATAATAATATGATATATACGAAAGTACAGTTAATGTAATTAAAATAGGCAACTTAAAATATATTTTTAATGAATATTATACAGTGGTTGAAAAACGTATCATAACTGTTATGATAAAATTATTTGCCTGACAACGATTTCAAATTTCTGAAAAGTCCAAAAATACCTAAAAGCTTTATATATTAAAGGGATTGAAAAAATGCATTTTTCAACCCGCACCAAAGTCACCTATTAAGATATATATTAACGTAATTTTGCAAAAATAAAAATCGTTTGATTTAAAAAAATCAATCTCAAAAGTGGACCAAATCATGATTCATAGTGCTCTAATACGTGAAATTCATATCGTTCGATATATACGTGTGTACAGAGTGTATTTAATATTTATTTAAATGCAGCGACGATTTAACGGGGTTTTTTTTTTACGAATTCTTGAGATTACTCACGAGTTGGAATTATGGGTTTTAAAAATAAATAGAGAAACAAATTTAAATATCGATACGGTAACGCATTTAAGACACTGATCCTTAGACAATATATGTTTATAAGATGAAATGCAGTGAGCACACATGGTAAAATTGTTATGCATATGGCGTGGACTCTCGTCTTCTGTAATTAACTCGAACAATAACGTTGTAATTTCGTTTGTTTTCAACTGATTATATTGATATCTCCCGAGAGGTGCTTTTAAATTCCAATGAGTTACGGAGGGGGGGATTCTTTTTTATATTTCCGCCGTCACGTACCTTTACACGTCTGAATTCGAATAAAAATTAAATATCATAAGTAAAAAAATCATATAAATACACGTGCAATACAATATTGTTTAGCTACTGCAGACTTTTAAAAAATACTTTTATTTTATATTCAAAATAACGTATTCGAATAAATTAGTAAACAATTGTTCAGAATTATAAATAATACATTAAAATAAAAAAGTATATATTATACTATATAGGTATATTCCACTAAAAATAAAGTGGGTACCTATTCGAATATAATATATTTTAAGCACTTTATTATAATAAATTATAGAGTATGATGTCCCTATTACCTAAATAAGTGATAAAATCTATTGAAATAATGTAAATTATAAGCTATGTTACATAAGAATAAAACAATAAGTCACGCAGAACAGATTCGTTTCTACTCAAATATTTTAACATCGACAAAATTAAGGTTACTTATACCCTACCCGTTTATTTTAATAACTATATACATTCCTTTATGCTACTAAACACCCTTTTACTTTCTCGTTTTGAAAATCGAGGTAATATAATATATTATATTATAGGTAATTGAAGTATTTGGAGATGCACTGAATGGCAGAGGTGTATAGGTAATATGTATACCTACACATACCTAACACTATACGTAAACATAATTTTGAGAATTATATTAAATAGAAATTTGCAAAAAAATGTAACAAAATGTATTTGTTTTTACATAGGTAATCAAATTCAATATAACTTACAATAATAATTCACAAAACAGATACCTAATAATTTACTTATATTAATGTGTGTGCGTCTGTTGAATTACGGCGATATGGTTGCAGGGTTTTTTTGTAGCATTAACAATCAACACTATAATTTATTTATATTGTAGAATGTTAATAACTGCAATATAAATACGATTGTACACCTTATATATTTTCGGAGTAAATAAAAATATCTATACGAAAGTGAGGTATTCCAAAGTCTAAACTCTACTTTTAAAAATATAATTAAAACGAAAGTGTTCAAAATTAATGTGTTTAAAAATGTGTCAAAATGTACGATTAAAAATTTTTTTACTTAAATATTTTACAAGTCTGATTGCTATAATGTAGCATGTACATTGTACATATTATATACTATTTTATATGGACGAAACGCGATTACGATTTTTTTCGTATCTGACGCCCCACACGTTTGTTAATTATTATGTTCGACAGCGTGCGGCTGTATAATATAAACAATATGTATTTAAAAAAAAAAAACCAAATAGTTCACGATATGCATTACAGTCAATAGTACGTTCAATGAATTCATTCATGATTCGGCGATATACGCATGCATAATAATAATAATAATAATTTAATAATGGATTATTGCTAAACAATACCGAATAATGTATATATGTTGTACATAATGGAACGTTGAATTTTCCAGTAAAATCCTTTGTTTTTTCTCACGATACACTGCAGTAAATTCTTTCCCTCCGGGAGTGTATAATAATAATATATAGTGTCGTGCACGGAGAACGCGAACCCGTGTCCATGTGCATTTTTAGAACACTGCACAAAGATCATTGTTCGAATGCGAATTTCAAGTGTGCACGTACATAACATTTTTTTGTAATTATATAGGGTAAAAAAAAATTTGGAACGTGATTATTATGTCTATTATATTTGCTAATTAAAGAAAAAATAAATGCCAAAGAATTCGATTATTTATTAAGCTGATATGCGTATTACTCTACAATCTGTGTATATCATATAAGTATGTAAAAAAAAAAAATGGCTCACGTTTAAAATAATTGGATTATTATTATTATTTATGGAAAATATGGGTGTAAATTAAAAATGTAATTATATTATTCGATAATCGAGTTCGATCAACAATAGTTATTTACGAGAGAAATGGAAACGATATAACGTTAAAACGAGGACTTGATAGTATATGTCTTCAGTATATAGTGCAATTATGTGCGTAATTCCATTTTGAATTATAATACAAAAAATAATAATATTAACTCGAATAGTTGAGTCTATACAAAATCGCACGATCAATTCAAGCACTATTACAATTTATATGTGTATAATTGCTGTAGTAGATACATATAACGATGGCATTATGAAAATAACTCTTGCAGCTTATTATATTTATCTAAAGAATTTTTTTTTTTTTAGACGAATAACACACACACACATATATATTTATAAGTTGTTTATACTTAATCTAGACATATACAGAACGATTCACTATGGGTATGTTCTCGCCATTTTTGTAATGCTTAAAAACTGTTTTACAACATTTTAATTTTGCCATCGCAATTATTTTGCTTATAACGTTGCATGTAGCGTTACAAACTTTTTGTCAAACGAGAACCAGCAGGTATACTATTTGGCAGTGAATCGTTTTATTCCGGCGATTCTTCTAAAACTAATTTTAATTAGTAATTTGATTTAACTATCGCAAAATCAACATTTGAACGATTATTTTTCCAGTTATTCTAATTTATATACCATTACAATAGGATAATTATTTCTGTGGTTTATAAATGATAGATATTATTTTAATTATAGGAAATTACACATTACCTAATAAGTAATATAATTTAGTCAAGTACTTATTACTAAAACGATTTTTTTAAATTATAAAATCGTCCATTATACCTATATATTAATTTGTATAATTATATTTTACGCCTTTAATAAATAATTCATCCATAATATATGTTTATGTGTCAATGAGCGCAGCTATATTGTAGTAGGTAAATATTATTACATATTAAGTATACCAATAACTTTATATGAATATTGAATTTTTAAAGAGACTATAATATTATCCTTCGTCGTGGTTTCGTGCATACATTAAAATAACTAAGAATCAAGCTCATTAGAATATTATTATAGATTTCATGAATATTATCATAAAAATCATCACCGTGTAGACTGCAGAACATGCATAAAAAAATGGTTACCATTTGGAAAAAATAATAATTATTTGTATCGGCCACTGCAGGACACTATATTTGAGTGGTGTAAAAAAAAAAAAATCAAATATTGTAATATATCAGGTATAGGTATTTGAAAGTTCCAAACATTCATTTTTTTAAATAAACACGTTTAAGATTTATAAATGGGACGAACGTGCTTATGAATCACTCTGTATGTATACTGAAGAAATACACCTATGAAATGTAATGCAGCTAACTCTTATGTTTTTTTTTTTTTTTCTTACACGAACGATGATGGGGAAATTATTACGTTTTGGATTTTTACGAGTCGATTAACCGATTCGGAATCATCGAGACGACGGGTATTGGCCCGAATGGCGGAGATCGGGAATATTATGCGTGTGTAACTCGTTGAAGGTTCGTGCGATAATGAAAAAAAAATAATAATAATAACCTATTTTTATACATATATATATATATATATATATATTCTAGCGATTTCATTCACAACGCAATAGGTTTTATTAATATTATTATTTTTTTATATATAATATTATACACTCATCATTACTTTCGAGCGGTTAGGTTCGTTCACGCACGGTTTGTTCGGAAAACGTTTCGGACATGTTTGGCATTTCGCGCTGCAGGATGTACACACCATCGTCATCACTGCGAGTTCGCCTATATATAGCTGAAAATATTACATTATACATCGGTAATTTTGTATATATTATTATATTATACCGGATTCGTATACAGGCGAGTTCAAGTTCAGTACCCCTCGTTTCGATCGTTTGCTTTTTTTCTTCATCGTCGTAAAAAGAACGAAAGAAAAGGAATTAAAAAATCGTTACGAAATGAAATAATATAAAATGTCGAACGGCAGCAGCTGCTGGCGACAATAATAATAATTGTGTATGTCTCGGCTAATAATATATAATAACCGTAAAAGTCTCCTCGACCGATACATATAATAACAGTCGTGTAAAAAAATGCTTTCAAAATACTTCTGGAAAAAAGTTCAATACGGTTACCTAAAATGTTCTTTTATATTTTTCAAGTTTTAAATTTGTATTGATCTGTATACGCGTATAGGTACCTATATCTAATTTACGTTTGCCTAGATATAGGTATAATCAGATAAACATATTGTTTTATAATGTAAAAACTTTATTAAAATTCAACAATAAATTACTCAAATGAAATAAAATATAATGATATAACAATATGTTTATTAATAATAAGATATTTATTTTTAAACAAACGTCTGACTTGGTTCAGTTATTTTTTTACCAAAATTAAAATTGAACTTTTTGACTAACTTATTATACTAATTATTATTATTATTATTATTATTATTTTAAACTAACTTAACTTATACAATTAGAAGGAACAATAATAATATGAAATAACAATAATGCACACACAAAATGAGTTTCAGGACTACGACCGTCTTAAAGGAGACTATTGTCGTCCTGCAGGAATGAAATATTTCTAGTACCTACGATCGTATATGTATATGTATGTGTCCATTCCATAATGGAATTCCTCCAGTAGGTACCTACTCTCTAATGAAAATTTACATAATATTATACAGTGCTCCTCGAACGTACGATGCGAACGAGATGGTTTCGTTTTATATATATATGCCTATATTTGAATACGCATTATAATATATTATGTGCATGGTTATAGACTATATACTAGGTATTCTATATAGCAGAGGTCCAATAATTTATATTTATTTCTCACGATAATTATATCGACTGTTTAATTAATACGAAAACCTAACCTATACACTATTATATACTCAATTGTTTCCAGTCATTTCTAGATCATTCATCTCATTTTTAACCTTCAAGAAGATGTCATACACCCAATTATTAAGGGGTTTTGTATAGGCAATTTTTATACAATTTTAAGAAAAATAAAAATCCAACAGTATGAATATATTTTAAAAGTAATTTAACAATAATCTTAATACCTTTTTCTATTGTTGTGTAAGTGCGATATTTGTTAAAAAACATGTTTACGAATTTTTTATTTTCAACAACTTGAGAATATCGTAGAAACATGAAATAAAAAATAATCATACAAAACAAAATTATCTAGCCACCTACGCAGTCGATTTTTGATGTGTGCATTTTTACACATTTCATAAGTTGTTAAAAAATCAATTTCTTCGATTTTTTTCAATAACTATAAAAATTTAAAAAGGCTACGCAGGTCACCAGATAATATTATTAACCATAATTTCTTTTTTTTTCATGTTTCTAACATGTTCATAAGTTGATAAAAAAATGAAAAATGCTTTTGCAAGTTTTTCATTGAATATTTGTAGGTATATTTAAGTATAGGTAATAGTAATAATAAAATATCAAGTATGGTTAGTTATTCTCAATTATATACGAATGATAATAATTTAGTTTTTTATTGTTTTGAAAATTATAGTAAACATTTTTTTAATTTGTAAACATATCGCTGATAAACATTTTAGTATACCTATATGCGCCTATAGACCCTTTTATACATTTTTTGATAATCAAGGAGATAATATTAATATCATTCTTACAGTATATATATAAACTAGATAAACTAAGAAATTGATCGTTTCAATGATTATTGATTATTTAAATTTTAAATACATCAAGATTTCCAGAAAATTTGTTTGAAAATGTACAGCAAAAATAATGTGTAGCACACTTTTCAATAAATAGTTTGTATTACCACAGGAGTACAAGACACTTTAATGGCTTAAAATATCAAAGTATGTAGGTAATGAAATATATATATAGTTTTTAAGTATCTATATGTATGTATATTTGGACATCAAAAAAATATGCATTATAAAGGATTAAACATGAGCATATAATATTATAGTGAAAATAACCCTATGTTATATACTTTTCTACTACACCTCAAATATGCATTTCGGCCAAATGATTTATAATATTTTAAAAAAAATTTCCATGTACTATTATTATATTATGATCACAGTTACATATACGGTACCATCTAATAAAATCTGATGATAAGCGAGAAAAAAGTAATATTTTTACCTATAAGAATCCTTCAATCCAATATAAAGAAATGCGTGTTTCTTAATATTTTATTGTCTCCAGTGAAAAATTTAGAAGGGCTAGGGGGAAATTTCCCAGTGCAACATCTTTTTAGATGGCCTAAATTGCCCTTTTGTTTTCCTCATTGCCTTTATTTTTAGTTCAAATTATTTCTATGTGGGACATAATATAAATACATTTACCTAGGGCAATTAAATCCTAAAAAATATACCGCTGTCCACTGTCCACTGTGTATTTCATAAATAAATCATTGATAATTGAAAATTAAAATATGTATGTTTATAATATAATAAATATATAAAGATATAGGTACGTAAATTTATCTTGTAACTATAATAATAAAGGTATTATACATTATAGTTTATACTATTAGGTATAATGGTTATAATAACACTTTTATTCGTCTAGTAGACCGAGTATAATGAAATAAAATAGTGATTTGTAGTGTTGAACCGGAAATTATTTTTAACAAGACGTATTACATAGTTATTTAGCTATTCAGAAAATCATTTTTATTGTGGTACATTTAGTAAACATTAAGTCCACTTATATCATTGATTAGAGTGACATTTTCCGGTTAATAATATAGCGTGTATACAACTAGTAGGCTCAATATAAGTAATAAGGGAACAAGAAAATTTTAGTAAACCGAAAAATAATAAATCGAGACATTTTCCGGAAAATAATTAAATATTTAAATTTAACTGCAATGAACATAAAATAAATGTCGATAAATATGAAAATATTAATCTACTGGGTTGATGATAATATTAATTGACGGATGTGTAAGATTTCAAAAAAAATGTTTAGTTATTATTATTGTGTGTACAATTAAGTGTAATATCTATAATAAAATAAAACATAACCAATAAATAACATTATATGAAATTAATTTAAACGGTCGATAATACACTAATTATGAAATTTAATAATAATATGTTATTAGTTTAATATTTTGATAATAAAATAATATATATAATATATAAGGTTACTATATTATATAGATTATAACAGATAGTTTTATTAAAACGATATACTCGTGTAGAACGATATACCACAATTTCTAAAAATAATTTTAATCACTGTTGGGATGTTTACTTTAAAAGTTATATTCCGACCATTAAAATTCTTTAAAATATACAAAAAAAAGTTTGGAATTTTCGTTGTTTTTAAAATGTTTTACAAAAATACATTACAGAGGATGTTTAAAACAGAATGAAAACGCGACAAATATCTGTAGAAAATATCAAAATAGGTATGCATGTTTACGGGAAAATCGACGGAATACGCAAAAATGAGCACGAAAAACAAAAAATGTAGACTTAAATTCACAAGATCGTACGCAACGAATTCGTATCCTGCTATTATTCACACGGGTATCTATATTATATTATATATAAATCGTAGGTATATTTAGGTATGTGTAGAAAAAAGACACGCGAATCTTATCTACACGACCAATATATTATTATCATTATCATATCAATATTATTACTGCATAGTCCCGTCATAATATATGGTGCTGTATATAATATTATAGTGTCCAATTTTAAACATTTTTAAATCGTTAGGTTTTAATTGTTCTTAAAATTGCCTATATAGAACTTAAAAAGTTAAAAATTTTATATTTAGCAATAGATTCCTACAATAATAATCTATCTGTATATTATTTACTACCTATACTATACAGATTTCAGATCATTAATTACAATCGAAACGGCGAGGTGATCGCTATATTTAATAATATATTACATAATATTATTATAGTAAATACGTAAACCGCGTATAGATTATCGCAGACGTATACACGTGTATAGCAATAATATGTACCTAATATATGCTGTTTTTTTTTTTTTTTTTTTTTTACCAATCATTTATACTTTTCGTATATTATATAAACTTCAGTGAGATTAAGTGAATAAAATTAAATGTACGTATAACATATTATATTAATATATTATAAATGATAATTTAAACGATCGTTGTCCACTATATACAGCTATTTCAACCAGAGAGAGAGCGAGAGAGAGAGAGATGCGATTTGGACCATTATATAGTATGGATGTACCACTCTCGTGTGAAGTGTATAATAATTTTATATTATAAGTATTAAGAAGTAACTCGATTCGAATAGTTTACATTCTGTATAGCTGTGCGAGACCTATAATGACTTGGTCATGTTCAGTGATTATACGTTTTTTTTTTTTTTTCGGTCGTGTTAATCGTATTATTAAATTGTCCATAATATACAACGATTAATCGACTATATATTATTATTATTATTAAATACGTGTAATACGTATACACTATAATGTAGTAGACGAATGAGCACAAACAAAAAAAAAATAAAAAATGCAATTTAAATTTAGGATAATTATCGTTATTATTGCAGATTATTTGACTATAATATAATAATTATAATAGGATATATACCTAAATTCACTAAATACTGAGTTGAACACCACGTCGCGTGTATTGCCGAAATTAAATAATTATATAGAATATATACTGTCTAAACTGTGCAGCACATACATGACTACAAAGATATAACGTATATATACCCGTAATATGGTTACATCGTTTTCGTGATGACAAAATCCTTGTAAATTTTAACGTTACATTCCTTACAAATTACTGCAGCCTCATACAGGATCTATTGGTGTGCAAACCTCCAATTATGTACCTATATATATATATATATATATATCATATTGTATGTAATTTGAATGCATAACGATAAATTCAGAAAACAATCGGGTTTATACATTGAAAAATAAACGCTTTATATGACAATATATTTGCCATTTACAAAAAAAAAAAAAAAATTTCATCACACACACACACACACACATATAATTTTAATACTAATTTTACATTTTATTCTTCGTTAAGAACCTGAATTACTAACGTAATATATTATATATAGAACCTTGAAAAATATGATTTTAAGAGCTAAAAATGAAACGATTTTTTTTTAAACCACTTGGAAACATATTAGGTATATTTATATAATCACAAGATAACTTGATGTTATCGTGATTTTATACTATTATATTAATCCCCAGTCTAGAATATATTATAAAAACTTAAGAAGTAAATGGGTCAAACCTGCAGTTGCAGGTTTTAATAAAAATGAAACTATATAAATAATATTTTTAACTGAAATTAAATTTACGAAAGTTTTATTTTTATTCGTATAACCAAACACGTAACAAAATACCTTTAAAAATATTAAAGTCTCATTTTTGTAAATCCTTTGATGTACACGAACCGAAATTAATATTATGACCGTATAATACTGCAATGACTTACCTATATATTATAGTGAACCTGGAGGCACTAACTTGACTTTTAATGACTTTATCAAACTGTATACAAACATTGTAAATTGAAAATAACGAAGGGATGATAATATTATAGTGTACGGCGATAAAAAAAAATAAATACCTTTATACCTATATAAATAAAGGAAACGGAACTCGAGTAAATCCCGACGAGCTTTACGGGGAGCCCGAGTGACCCGAGAAAAAATTCACCTTCGTCGGAATGCAGCTCGGCCCGTTTTATAGTGCAATGTGACCGTGTTTGGCGTAAGATGCGGTGATGGGGCGTTAAAGCACGTTCGTTAAATCTATACATTATATATATATATATACGAAGTATATTGTTTTTATTCTTATATATTATACCGGGTTAACATCTATACAACGGGTCCTTTTTTTTTTTTTTTGCAAAAAATAAAATTCACGAGGGTAAATACTTATTATTATTGGGCATTTCTACACGACGCATACCCCGGGAGGGATAAAACAAAAATACCGAAAAAAAACAAATAAAATGATAATAAAAACTCATCCCGCGGGAGAAAAGGACACGCGGTGGCGGCATCGCATCATCATCGTCGGGAAATGGTAACGTATAATATAGTATACCGTGTGATATATATATATATATAATATGACTCACCCCTGAGGCGGCGACTTTTTTTTCTGTCTCTCTCTCGGATTTCTTTTCCTTTTTCTCTTTCTCTGCGGCACAATATCATACACGATTTACCGAGGGGAACGCGATATTAGCCGAATAAAAAAAAAAAAAATTACCGGCGGTAGGGAAAAAACGCATTAAAAACATGGAAGAAAGGTGGCAATCACGGTAATATATAATATATTTATTATATAGAGAGGTACGCCGTGCAGTGTAATGCACAGAGAAAACGGTTATGATTTTGTTTTGTTTTTTTTTTTTTTTTTTTTCAAAAAAATAATAATAATTCGGGGGCCACCCACGGGCTCTCTCTCCCCGGCCCATGCGCACACGCCGTCGTTCGCGATAATGTTTTCGTCGTCGTCTGCACGTGGTGATTATTATTATTATTATTATTATTATTATTATTATTATTTCGTTGCCCGCGTTTATACGGATAGATAACGTTACGTATACGTCATGCATTTGATACGTAAAATTTCCATCGTTTGCCCGCGATATCATTATATTATTATGTACCTGATGATGGTCTGTACCTACACGAGTTTTTCCACGTTTCCTGCCACCGTTGGCACTGCAGCTGGCGACCTGTGTGGTCGAAACGCATTGTCACGAATCAACCGTACATTATATACCATTGATTATTATTATACACATACCACTATACCGCGTTCATCGACGGCGGATGGGTCATTAGTGTAATATTATTACCGCCGGGAAAAATAGATGCGGATAGATCACACGCAGAAAAGACGTGGAGGAAAAGAAAAAACGGGATCATTGACCACGCGCGCGGACCGATGACGGTGGTTAAATAAAGAAAAACCCGACGATAATAATAAATTATAATATACGCGTGCAGGGTCTGCCGGACGACCGCCGATGGTTTTATGTGACGACGACTTGACTATTGATTCTTCCGGACTAGAGAACACGAAAAACACTATCCGTATGTGCCGTCAGGGGTATTCTTTTGATAATGCACTTGTAGATTGAAAAAATCGTGTCGACATTCTACCAAAATCACTCTCCGACAGGTAAAACATCGAAAATTTCGTTCCATTTCTAGGGATATACACGATCTCGTCACGGTGTATTTTTATACCAATCCATAAATGCCGTATAAATTAAGTCCTTATGAAAATATTTTGTTCCAGAGATACGTCGTTTTTAAACCGTGTAACGAAATAATTCTTTGTTGAGTAAATGACTCTGAGCTAACAATGTAAAATGTATACGATGAGAAAATAAGCTAGTTGGGGCTATCTATATATCTCTGCGTGTGTACATAGAAGTTTGCACTAGGAATTTGTAATTACGGTCCACACAAAATCGAAATTGCTCGCGAGTTATCAGAAAAAGATTCGAGGTTAAAACGAGTACATTCTGTCGTTTATAAATTATTGCGAATTATTAAACAAAAATATACTAATATTTACTGTAAAACCACGGACGTAGTCTGAATTTTAAAGACAATCACTGTAATTATGTATGTAAAATATATCTTATATAATATTATTTTCATACCTTTTTTCGTTGAAATAAATATTGAACTATATGGAAATTATAATAATATCAGTGTCGAAAATTACAAATTATACTAATCATTTTACCCTTTATGCGTGTAGCTAATGTATTATATTTTAACGAAAAAAATGGTTTCTCTCGATTCCCGAACTCGGCGCGTGTACGCGTATATAAACAAATTGACCGGCTTCCTGTTTCCCGTCTCGGAGAGGTGATGGTGTTGATGTGTTTTTATCAAATGAAACGTGTGTGTGCATATATATATATATATATATATATAATATAAACGTGTGAAGTATTTGTGTGTGTGCGTTTATATTTGTGTGCATTATGTGCGTATGCGTGAGCAATTGAAACCCATTAGCCAGCAAGGTTCTCATAATATATACACGACCGTATGCAGTCGTAAACACAGCATGATAACGTATTTTGTTGACCGCCGGAGATAATATATAACTTCTATATACTTTATTTTATTCAAGTGTCCTCTGAGATCTCTCCCATTTTGTCGCAGCTACTATAATATATTTATTATAATATAATATTATTTATTGTAATTATTATTATAATGTCTCGTCCTCGGAAACTCTTCCTATCTCCGACCTGCTGCAGACGACGACGACGACACGTCTTCGACCGTTTGTTATTATATATAGGTATTATAATATTGTGTTTACGTGTTGTCGATTTTTCCTGTATACCCAACGAAACATTTTATTATTATATATCGATCTAACCGAGAAATAAAATATAATATTACTCGTATAACGGGTAGGTACCTATATTGGGGTCTTGGAATGGAAAGTAAGGAGTCTGCCATAGCATATTAAGTATACAGGCATGTCAGCTGTAATTCCATTTTCGCCATCACTATACTCATGTTCCCCAGACATGGAATAAACGATAACAATATCATGGATGAAAGAGTATCTTGGTATCTTGATAATAATAATATATGTACAAACTAAGGTGAAACACGTCTTGAATAAACAAAATGATAATGCAAGTGTTTTATTAATAGATATTTTAATTCATAACAATATTATAATAATTTTAAATTAAGCCGGAAATAATTTCTTCATGAATTTTTGTCGTTTATTCCATGTCTGGGTAACATTTTCTGCGCGGTGTTATCTAACTGACATGCCATGGAGTCTGCCACCACATATTGGTGTGTACCAGCTAAAATATTACAGTTCCGTGTATCCCGTGTATATTCTCTGTTCTCTATATCCGGCTCGAATTTTCAAAGAATACCTAGTTCGAAATCATAATATTAATAATACAACAATAATAATAATAATAGGTATATAATATATATATATTATATATCATATACTTTCAAAATACGACAAATATTGTTACTTTATAAACACTAAACAAAACGACAATATATACGATGTTTCTCATATTATCACCGTGAAAAGTATAAATTAATACTCTTAGGCGTTCAATTGTATATTATGTATTATTGTGTCATAGGATATCAAATATATTATACAGACTGAACCAGTAAGTACTAAACGTATAATATAGTGACATTAAATATTTCTGAAAACGATCTCGATCGATTGAAACACGATGGGGGGAGGGAATATACAAGTACACTACGTGCACTTAATAATATAATATGAGTATACGTCTTCAACCGGTTATAAACGTTAGGTAGGTTGTAGGTACACTTAAAACTGCATAGGTGTATTTTGAGATTGTCCACGTTGTCTGGATGGGTACCCCACAAGAAAAAAAAATTTGTTAAAAATAAAACTATTTTAAATAATAATTTTGTTTTTTCTCTCGTCCAAAATGATATGAAATACAAAAAATACAGACTGAATAATTGTAAATAATTTATACGCTTATATGCCTATAATTATTATAACATCTAGATCATGTACCTATATTATTCAATTCACAACTATATACCTAGGTATCGTATGTAAAAATAAAAACCCCAATTTCTACAAAATACGTATTTGTTAAAATATAAACAAATTATTCTGTCGAAATCGGGTTTTTATTTTTATATAAATAATTCTACGAATAATACTCAACACTAAAATATATATCGTATGATATCCAATATTCAATATATATGTATAGGTATACCTATTATGAATCAATCGCACGATACCTATACTTTGCGTAAAATGACGAGAGAGCTGAAAACATCCATAAGTACTATTAAAGAAATTTAACAGTCTCCGAAAAAATTTATCAACACAATATAGGTAGGCACCTATGTGGTCCGGGAGCTATTTTTAAAATTTTTATATTTACATAATACATATTTTGGATGGAACAAAAAACCGAGAAGGGTTTAATATAATATTATCTTACATTTATATGGCCATTGTCCATTATAATGAAAACGGTCAATCGTAAATGCGTTGATAAAAAGAAAAAAAAAAGTAGATTTGTATTAGAATATATAGCCGTTATTACATAAGTGTGGACCGGCGCAGCGCGTAGTCACAATATGATATTATATATATGGTAGAGGGTTTTCTTGTTCTCCCAGTCCGTTCAATAATAATTAGTTTATATGAAACGAAAACTGATGAAAAAATATAATAATATACGCATATTCGGAGGGCTCGTCTTATACAAACGATGAATACCGCAGCTATATTTATCCGAGATAAACGTTCGTTTTGTAACGTCGTCGTCGCACGCATATACCGTCCTGTGAATCTGAAATTCCGTCGAACAAGCGTAGGAGGTATATATGTTATTATATACACTGCTGCATATTACTGTGATCTATATTACGTTTACATATAACAAAAAATCTGCTTCGTATCGTATCCGAGTAAAAAAAAAAAAAAATTATATATATATATATAATAAAAATTACGTGATGGTCAATATGAGCGTAAAATAATATATTACGTGATGCTGCCGCACACGCTATATTATATATATATAGTACGTACAATTAATAGACAAAACGAATTGTAACGGAGTGGCCGAAATCGTTTACGAATAACCGTAAAAAAAATCTAAACACTAGATTCGTGTACTTTTATTCTGCAATGCAAGACGAAAACATTTAAAAACCGACGATTACCAGCTATATATATATATAAGATCTATATATAAAAGCACTTTTTTTCATTTTTCAGATCGAGTCGTTATAATATACATTCAGACACCTGCAATTGCGTTTATATAATATAAAATATACCTATTGTTGACTGATTCTATATATTTTTTATTTTCCAAATTGACATATTATATATAGTGACATAAAGGAAAATCTTGAATGCGCCGCGTACTATAATTTTCAACCCACCTATAATAATAATTGACTAGTTTTTTCCATCCGAAACGATTAGCATTTATATATTACATATAATATTATATGTATCCTATAGTACGATTTAATATATACACAATATAATAGTGATCTCGTTTAGAGGGAATCCGTAATAATAATAATAATAATAATAATTTCATTCATGACACGAGCATCGACTGCACACTCGGCGCTGGTGCAGCAGGAGTATACTATACACCGACTACCGCCGATGAGTGGCCATTGACGCCCTCTAATGAATTTTGATAACTCGATAATATAGAAAACGTTAATTACAGTATTTAACGAGTTTGCCGTGCTATTACATATTAATGTTATGTTATGGTCATTTTAAATTTACGGTTTGGTTTCATATATACTTAAGTCTATAAAAACAACCTATACCTAGGAGGTAAAAAAAAAGTATGCGCAATCACTAATTTCACCATATATTTTATGATTTCGGCTAAAATAGCAATCGTTTATGAGTTCGAAACTTGCAAGAAATACGGGGAAAACAGCATTTTTACGAAAACTACGAGAAAATTTTACGACAATTTTTTTTTTAATAAAATATATACTCTCTGTACGGTATCAATATGGCTGCAATTGTTTACGTACCTAATACATATATTATGTAATATATGCATTATGCATATTGGTGGATTATTGAAAAATCATTACCTACCAGAAAAATATTGTTAACCAAAAAAGAAAAGCACTGGACATTGTTGTTTCAGTCGAGATCTATATAGAAAATATGTATTACACTGTAGTTACAATTAAAATTATTATATACCTATATGTCCTATATATACTATATATTATTTCTGACGGATTTTTTTTTTTTTTTTGTTTTGTTTTATAGGCGTTTCATTACAAATATGCGGAAAATCACAAGAAACTTGTTGTAGCGAAAACTCCGAACCGCAACTGGTAACCGTGGGCAGAAATCTGTACGACGACAAGTTGCAAACTTCGTTGAAAACTCTGAGCGTCATGTACAAAGAGAAGGCTGCGAAATTCGACGGTAATTTGAATATAGTATATATATATATAAAGGTAGCTGCAGTGTATCACAACGTTGCACTGTGATAACAGCTGTAATAATATATGACGTGTATTTAGGATCCTACCCATGTCACTCATCGCATTTTGTGTATATTTATAAAAAAATTCATCAGTGGCGTAATTTGGCTTAAATTTTTAATATAATTATGCTTCAAAAACGATTTTATTTTAAATTTCATCGACTTCCTCTTAAGACTGCAAAACATATAATAATGCGTTGACTGTATAGTATATACTTACGCTTTCTCATCCCATGATTTTATGTGTTCTCAGATAGGGTTTTAACTAGGTACACGTTTTTAAATTCTAACCTACACTATTTTTAAACGATTTTTTTTTTTTTTATAGTGGTGCAATATCATAAGTAGGTACATCGTATAAATCAAATTGTATAAAATATATTAGGTATATGGCATATATAGTAGTAGGTACATTTGCATAGACCAGTAATTATTACGTCTCTGAATCAATAAGTACTTATATATCTTTATATTCTCCCCTATATAAATGCACAGATACACTGCTGTTGAAATATTTAAATAATTAGTTTTACAAACCATATTTATGCCTATTTTAACTGTGTTTTTTTTTTTTTTTTTGTACATTTTACAGAGTACTTCAGAGACATGCTTAACAAGGCTCGGATGGGTTTCCACGATATGTTTAAAAAGACGTACGGCATGATGTACGAACAAAACTCGTATCTTTTCCAGGACCTGTTTCGTGACCTGGAAAAGTACTATGACGCTGGTAACACGAACATCATCGAAGTATTGGAAAACTTTTTCTCCGTACTGTGCCAAAAAATGTTCACCGTCATGAATAGTCAATTTACGTTCGACGCCAAGTGAGTATACGTAACGACTACCGAGTGTAGTTTTCCATTTCGGTTTTTTTTTTTTTATTCGAATGCGCGTTTATCACCCGTAAACTATCGCTTTTCCCCTTTTTTATGCATTTAATATATACAGATATAGTGTCTCCCAAAACCCCTGCATATTACATATATATTATATAGATATACGAATATATATATAACTTGTCAGAGAAAATTTCCCCAAAAACTTTTTCCCCCCGAATGAACGCGCATTTGGTATCCCCTTGCGGTCGACTTTCACATCGCATAACCCGATTTCGAAGTTTTCATCACGTTTTCGCAGAAATCAAATCAAAAACCAGCGAACGTGTATTCTTTTAAAATCCGTTCGACTGCAAACGAAGTTATTGACTTATATATAAACAAGTTCGAAAAGCCCACTCTGCGTGCGTTGCTGAATTCCCGGTTTCTAAACGTATTTTAAACAATAAACTATAATTCCATAAACAATTTGTTTAACTTATACTATACCTATACCTTATATATACATATAGAAACCTAAAACCAACAAAACGAATAAAATCAGCAAATATTGATGTTAGTAACCATCACTGCAACGAATTGTAAGGACAGACCGGTCAACACACTCACCGAACGTGCTAGATTTCTCGTTTTCTATCTCCCTATAGTTACTATATGAAATATGAATAACAAAATGTATAAAGACAATCGATTGTCAAATAAACAATGCCCCGCAGAACTATTTTGTGTACCTACTAGTAAATGGAATTTATGGATTTCACTAGAACTTTTGTTTTTAGGTAAATAAGTAAATTGGAACCTCGTAACAAAAACCAATATTCATCGTTTGTAGAGGATACACACTATAGCAAATACTTTTAAAATCTGCACACGCAGAATAGGAATTAATGATGATAAAATATACACTTGAAGCGTCGAATGCGGCATTGGTTTACCAGCTATACTACGTCTATATCGCATCGGCGGAATGGAATTTTTTTTTTATGTATGACTTATCTATGAGATTCTCAAGAGGACTCCAAACCTACATATACAAAAAAAAAAAAAAAACTCGCATTAGCATTTCTCATTTTTATTAACTTATACAAACATGCGTTAGAAATACGAAACAAAAAACATAGGTGCTAACAACATTATATCTATAGCGCCCTAATATCAGACCGATTCTTCATGTGTACCTATACCATTTCGATTTATAAATATTTTATGAGTTGTCGAGAAAATAATTTTTTAAATAACAGTTGTCAATATTTAAAATATCAATGTAGGTATCAAAAAAGAAAAAAAACGGTCAGATATGGCGGTATAATTAATGTGTCGTGAACTGTCATTTGTTTTTTGTTTCGTCTTTCTATACGATATTTTCAAATTGATAGAAATGAGAAATGCGTAAACGTGTTTCTTTTCGGCAAATATCGTACACGACAATAAAAAAAATCGTATTGATACAAGACAATTTTTGTCGGAATTTTTATGAAAATCGCCTATACAGAACCCCTTGAAAATCGGGTGTGTGTCGGTTTCCTCTGTAAATCAGATTCGGGCCGTTTCCATCGAAATTCCGGAATACCGCCATCGATAAAAATATTATAATATAATTTAACAATATAATTAATATTGCACTGCAGTTTTCAGCGAAAAATCTATTACATTCATTATTTTTATATTTACACGTTGGATCGTGTAACAATCATTTATAATACAGAAAATAATAATAATAATATATATACTCAGTGCCGGATCTAGAGGGGGGGGGGCGAACCGGGGCCATTATAATGGGGCGCAAAATGTAAAAATATTTAAACACTTTTCGTCCCGTTTTTGATCCTATTGATCACTTAATTATTGACGAATGACCATTTTTTTTTTTTGCGACAAATTCTCTAGATCCGGCACCGGGCACACTGTGTATACTCAGTGCCGGATTTAGCACAAGTGCCGCCAAAGGCACCGTTAAAATTTGCCGCTCCTCTACCCTATATCTCCATTTTTTCCTATCATAAAAAGAAGCAAATTTGAATTATTGAAAGTTTGTTTTAATGAATTGAAAATAAAATAATAAGAAAACTTGATTAAATAATAATTATTGAAATAAAATTTGTAAACATGATGAATAAAATACATACATTTTTTAAAATATTTCATTATTTACAAAGTCTTACGACGAACTTTTCTTGAGGCAAAATCATCAGTTATACTGCCGTAATTCATATCATACAGCATTTTTGATTCGATATGTAAAATCGCCATTGAATTCAATCTATCTGCGCCTGCGGTTGAACGTAAATATGATTTGATCCTCTTCAATGCCGAAAAAAAACGTTCAGCTGAACAGTTGGTTGCAAATGTACATAAAAAGATACGTAACACTGTGGTGACATTTGGTTATACATCTATTAAATTATTTTTATACAAAATTTCACACAGTTCCAGAGTTGTATTTTGTGTCATAAGATTTAGAAAAAAGATAATCACGAAACCGAAGGCATTCATTTGTAAATGATTCTTCAATGACATTAGGGTAATGTTTTACTAAAGCGCGGCAACAATAACACGCATGTGCATCCACATATCATATACGTAATATAGTATTATATTAGTATTATATAATGATAAACGATATTTTACGAATAAATGTAAGAGAAAAATGATACACCCGAAACCCGAACAATTTTTAATATGTGATCTACAAAAAATAAAAAATACATTTATTTTTTATTTCGATACAATAAATTTGCCGCTCTTCAAATTTTGCCAGCCTAGGCCAAAATCCGGGGCCTGTGTATACTTACTATAAAACACATATTATTTGTATATCGCCTAACCCGCTGTACGTTGTCGTTCACAGGTATTTGGTGTGCGTCAGCGAAAGCATGGCGGAGGTGGCGCCTTTTGGCGACGTGCCGGACAAACTGTCGGCGCCGTTGAAAAGATCATTTGTCGCTTCCAGAACGTACGTCCAGGCACTGAAAATAGCCGGTGACATTTTGGCCAACATCAACAAGGTTCGTATAATACGCGCGCGTACGGTTATGTATACTTAAGAGGCCGCAACACCAACGAAAAATCGACCTAACCGTGGGTCTTTGAAAAATCGGATTTCAATTCCGAAAACTGTTTTGAATTCATCGGTTTGTCTTCTAGGGATCTTCGATCGAGACGTTTATTTTAATTTTATTTTTTAGTCGTGTTATTTATCGAAATTTTTGAACACCGATTATATTTCAATCTGCAATAATGAAGAAAAATGCCTCGATCGATCCCTAGAAGACGGGCCGACACATTCAAATCTTTTTACAGATTGTAAGTCCGACTCTCCACAGTTAGTTCCACAATTTTGTCACGCGTATTGGTCTTTTAGGTGGAAATTTCGTGATTACACGACAATAAAAAGTGATACGGGTACGGGGCTATTTTTAGATTAATTTTAAAATGTACATAAATATATATTCTAAATTGTTAGATTTTTATTTTTCATAATATTTCTTGAAAATTGCCTATACAGAACCCCTTTAAAAGTCGCAGGTGTTGCGGCCTCTTATAAACGTTGGCCGTTCGTTAGAGCCGCGCGTTTGATAAGCGACCGACGAAAATGTATTTGCGAATTCATTCATTCGAGTCGTGTTCATTCTAGACTGAAGTCCTGCAGTGGCGTGTGCAATATGAACACTAAAAAATTTAAACGATTCATTTCCGTACAATTTACAGATGATGCCCACCCAAGAGTGTCTGGTCGGCTTCACCAGGATGACTCAGTGTCCGGCTTGCAAAGGTCTACAAGACACCAAGGCGTGTAACGGATACTGTCTGAACGTGATGAAGGGATGTCTGGCGTATCATTCGCAACTCGACCAAGACTGGAACGCGTTTTTGGGTAACTCTCATACAATATTATTATTACGTCATCGACTGCAATGTAGAATAAAAACGTGTACTCGCATTAAGACACTGAACGCGATTTGCGACGCGAGCGATTTATTTGGCGATTCTACGATCTTTTCGAAACTATATAGAATCGCCATGACATGGCCACATAGAGCGCGTTTTACGATAAATCGCTTTTATCGCGTCAATATCAAAATAGTTTGTTTCTCTGCCGATTAATCGCTTTGTAATCGTTGTTCGCAATCACCATGTCCGTCCAGTCGGAAAAGTTGACGTCAGCAATTTCCATAAAAGAACCGATTTGGAACCCTCCTAAACACGCTCAACACAAAAATAGCATCGAGTATCAAATTGTATGTGTTTTCGTCCATACGACAGTATTCAAAAAATTTATCCGGGTGCTTTTGGAGTTTATTAAAGAATGTATGAAATTCACCTTCGGTTTCCGATGTTTATTTATTTCATGCATCCATAATCGTTGTTTAAATAATTCTACTTTAGCTTCTAATGAAGCACAACTTTCAGATAAAATTATTTCACGCACACGATTCGGTTCGTTTGAAGTCATCTCGACGACTGAAACGACTAAAGTGACTAATGTAACATAACCTAACCTACTTTGATATAACAGTAAAATCCTATAACACTGACAATATATAACACAAACTATCAAATATAATAATATACAAATATACAAAATATACAATTGTCTTGAATGTGAGTAGATGCCTATATAAAGTATTCAACCTGACCATTTTAGAACTCCATGAAACTTTCTTGGATCATTCTCCTTAATTAAATTCCGACGACGGACGAATGATACAAATATTATAATACCCGTTCGAAATTATCTAAAATGGGTCCGGATCATGTCTGGACCCGTATGAACAATATGAAGTTAGGAACTTTAAGTTAGAACCCGGACCCAAGTGAACTACATGAACTTATAAACTCAGATCCGGATCCAAGTGAACGATATGAAGTTATGAATTCGAACGAATGAACGTCATGAACTTATAAACTGGATCCGGATCCGATCGTTCACCGGTTGGACCCGTTCATTCGTGAACGACACACCATCTCTATATATGTAACTATACATACTTATAGACATTTATCATACTGCAGAAGTACTACAGAGACTAATGACTAGCTATAGTCTATAAGCATGCCTGTTATCAAAATTAACACGATAAAAATTGCATTTGTTGAAAATTAAAATTAAATAATTTTTAAATTAAAACTATAGGATCGGATATCGGAAAAATTACCATCGGCCCATCCCTGCCTAATACTTACTCGTATACACCTACCCGAATACTCCTATATCGTAGATATATTTTTTTAATTTAAATACCTACCCTACTTACATTCAACTATAAATTTATATTTTATAGACATCATGGAAAAAGTGAAAAAACGTCTGTTGGGACCGTTCAACATCGAGCTAGTCGTCATACCGATCAACGTGAAGATATCCGAAGGCATAATGAATTTCCAGGAGAACTCTCAGAAAGTATCGCAAAAGGTATATATCTAAATTATAACACTTTATCTACGCAGAACTGCAATCTCCAGTGGGATATAAGGTCATCATTTGAAGGGGTCGTTGGAGAATATATATTCTAATCCACATCCCATTCGTGATTTTTAATGTATGTACCTACCTATAATAGAAATATAAACAGACGAGATAGAACTTTCAATAAACGTGTTTAAGATTACATCAACAAAAATATAATACCTACGTATATATATATATATATATATATATTGAACATGCATTTTATTTCCATATAATATAGTATTAACTAAATATATTTAATGTTTTGTTAAAAAAATTATGTATTAGCACATAAGCGTAACTTGGGACTTTTTTTAAGGGGAGAGGGGGGAGGGTAAAACAATTTTTTTTTTATTAACATCCTCTCCAGAAAAATTCTGACTATACACAACGTACAAATTTTTCTTATAGTTTTGTATTTTATATAAACATCAAATACATCAAATGTGTGTACCAAATATATAAATAAACAATTTTAAATTTTCTACATTACAAAATATATAGGTATATATAAATAAGTATCTTAAAAGATTGTTAAAATATTTATAAAATAAATACAATTTTTAACTTATAAATATTACAAAATTTATTAGAAAATTAAGATTCTGAGCGGAGAGAGGAATCTTTATAGGGTTTACAATAATGAATAATGTAGAGGAAATTTAAAGGATAATAGGTACCTACCTATATAAGGGTAAATTAAAACTATACCTACTTACCTACCCAAAATCATATTGTTATAAATAGATAAAAATTAATAGCAGATTTAAAATGTGTACTAAATATTTACAATACCTAATATAGTAATGACGTGATAAAATTGGATTTTTTTTACCAATATTCAGTAATTTATAAAAAAAATTGGGAAAAAAGTAAAACTACCGAAAATAATGGAAAATTATTAGGTATAAAATATAAATCAAAAAATAATACTACCAACTTCGCTCAGAATTGTTTTTTGAATTGAATATTTCAATCGCAGATACCTAACCTATAAACCACAAATGTATTAGGTAATTTCCAGAATATCAAGAGCCAAATGGCCCTTCCAAATTTTCCCCCCAGTTTATGCCTACCTATGTATTATCATAGGCTACATATTTGAATATCCTAGATAGGATCATATACCTACTTCTAAATACTATATAATTTTCTAATCCAACATATTTTTTTTTTTTTTTTACGTTTTCGTTATCTGAGCCGGTTCGTCCTATTTTATTTTTCATCTTCGGGAAGGTCCTGAATTAAAAAATCACCAAATTTTAAATTATAGACAAACTCTAATTCGTGTCTGTTATACCTATACCTAATATGTTCTATAATTGTGTTAAAAAAGGTATTTGCAAATTGCGGCAAACCGACATTGGGACCAAACAGCCGGCGACGTCGACGGGATATGTCGTACAACGGGGACGATTACTACGACTACCAACAAGGGCGGATAATGAACGATGCCAAGAAAAAGGACAGCGAGGTCGAGGATGATGAGGATGACGAGGACACTGAATACGTAGACTCGAAACCAATTACAGTGTCCAGAACTGAGAAAAAAGAAAACGTTCCCGTCGAAGAGGTCAGCGACCGGAAAAAACAGAGAAAGAACAAAAATAACAGTAACAACAACAATAACGGGCCGAAGAGCAATGGTAGCGGTAACAACAAGAGTAGGAAAAAGAACAACAAGAACAACGGACTCGAAGACGAGGAAGAAGACCAGGGAGGTCCTGCGTTCGCGTTCCACAGGTTGCTCAAGGACATCGGTACCCACGTAGCGTCCACCAAGAACTTTTGGAAGAGATTGCCGTATGAGGTGTGCAACAACGAGGTGGCCGTGATAGAAACCGGACAAAACACCACCTGTTGGAATGGATCTGCTTTGGCCAGGTATACATTTTTTCATTCTCATTTTCAATGCTCTCAGTTTTAAAATTAGCGACCCCAAAATTTTAATAGATATTATAACCCTGAATTTATTTTACGTAGACTCTTACATACATAAGCCAAAAAATTCTGTTTTATACTTTATACGTACTCGTGTAATAATATTAATTGGACTTATGTTCGATTAATAAGTAACTGCAGGTAGTACCTAACTACAAAATAACAAAATATTTTTTTATAATTGAAACATTAAACATATGAATAATAAAGTTGTAATAAGCTATAAAATATTCAAGTTTAAAACATTAAAATACATTTTATACTACCCATATGCAATATGCCAAGTACAAACAATTTTTTATCAAATACCTACACACGATAATTGAATTGATATTTATATACCTATCTACTTAGGTAGTACGCAGGTACACCTGTACTTATTTTATTGCCAAGTATGTACCTATAATACTACCTATAGCTTATAGGTAATGAATGAAAATATACTTACCTGTTTAGTTTATTCCATTTTTAACTAAGTAAGCAGTAAGCAACCTAGTTATTAAAAATTATTAGTTTTCTGTTTTCCACATCCTAGCAATTATATCGTGTAGTTTTTTTTTTTTAAATACCTACTACATATGTAGTACCTATCACATTAATTAGGTTTTAGGTATATAATATTTAATTTATTGTAAATAAGTCCAGGCTGACTTTAGTCTGCAAAACGCAGAAATAATATCATTACTAAATTGCTATTTTTTTTTTTTTTCTTATTCAGTTACACGAAAGAGGTGATGAGAGACGGTATCAAAAACCAAAAGAGGAATCCTGAGGTGCCCGTGGACATGTTGCGATCGAGCAGCTTGCTCAACGAACAGGTGTTCGCCCTGAAAGCGCTAACCAACCTGTTGAAGAACGCCTACCAGGGGTTGGACGTGGAATGGGATATGGAAGAGGTGTTTCACGGCGGAGAGTCGAGCGGTATCGGACCGATAGTATCGTCAGGCGACGGATCGGGCGACGAGGACTCAGAATCGCCAGCGGTCACCATAGCGATCGACGGGTCTGCGCAGACGCAACCGCCGCCGTTAACGACCACTACGGTGGCGACAGCCGCGACGACCACCGTCCGCTCTGAAGACGACAATAGCGTGGACACGTCATCGGGCACGACCACAGGGACGGATTCGAGCGGCGCAGCTGGCCGCAAAGCGAAGCCGACACTGCAGAAGGCGCTGGTCACGTACCTGCTGCCTGTGGTGGCTGTCTGGTTCGGCGGATCGTTCCTCGAGTGGATCCTGTGATAAGTTTCCCTCATTGTGCTGTTTTGCTGTTCCTCCGGAAACGCGTTCTATCGTGTTCTCAACGGTGCCATAAAATAACGATGATGTTCGGTGCGCGTTTGTCTGTGATAATTTTCGTGTAAAAACACTACTTTTCGATTTTACGACGAGTGGCCTGCCACTGACCGCTGTACCTGTAGGGGGCCTCCGCCGACTTCACTTAAGTCTATAACGTAACACGAGTTTATAAATTTGAAAAAAAAAAAAAAAAAGTGATGTATAAAAAGTTTGTACATATATTTTTGACAAACTTAACATAATAATATGTATAAAACGAGTACACTAACATAATATTATATTTATATATATTGATAATTTTAATTTAAATTACGTAAATATAATGAACTCGTCAAATAGACAATATTATCATTGTTGTTAAAATATTGAAATTTTTTTTTTTTTTAAAAATTTGTATTTGTTTTATGTGTTTTCAAATGTTTGTATCGTTCCAATATATATATATTATATAGACTGCAGTATAATATACTCATGATAATATTGACATCGTGTAACATGTTCAGGTCAAATATTTTTCAAGAGCAAAAATTGCCACAATTTGTCGGGTTGATAATTCTCGATTTACAAAAAAAAAAAAAAAAACACTACAGTAAGATGTGATTACTCTACGTAGGTGTCACGAGTGTTTTATTTTTGAGAATTTTTTTTTATTTATTATTTGTTTAATGTTAGTAATTTAGTCTAGTCAATATATTTTGTTTGTATTACATTATAAAAAATGTACAATTGAAATTTTCAATTACACAGTTTTATTCCATTATAAATATATACATTTTTTTTTTTTTTATTTATTTATTACTATTGGATAAATATATTTTTGTAATACAATTTTATTGTTTTATACACAAACATATGTGATTTAAAAATATTTTTATGTGCATAATATATTATAAGGATTTGTACAAACATATTATTGTCTGTCTTTCTACAGAAGAAGGAGCCATGTCTCGTTGTTAAGGCCTTATTTATAGATCTATAAGTAAATAAAATAAACATAAATATGAAAACTTGTTTGTCATAAGTTACACCTTGCTATGTAATTATGTACTTATAATATGTATATAAATAATTTATAAATAAATAAAAAAAATTAATAAAAACTTGACTTTATACTATAGCATTCGTGTTGAGAAAAATTAACATTTAAAATGTTTCAGGCACCACACAGGGAACTATAATTTCATTTTTTAATTACATTTTGTGACATGAACAAATGAAACGGTCGACCGTATTATAAATAGGACACACTTCAGAGAGCGATACACGTATAAGGCTTTAGGATTCTCGATAGCTGCATGAAAATATATGTACAGAGTTCAGCTACATAAGGCCAACCATTTGCGTGGTCTGCCATAAAACGTTTTGTTAGAAAGGACAGTTTTGTGTTTTAGTTGGGTTCATTTGCTTGGCTTCCACTAATTTTAATTCAAGAACCTGTAAAAATATATATATTTGACATTGTTTAAAACAGTAATGATTGAATTAACTTACATTTACTTTTCTCATAAGGTCTCCAACAATATCACCAACTCTCGCTAATTTGGCAGGTGGTGTATGAAATACAACAGTTCCACTTAAACCTAAACACAATAAATAATATGGTTTATGATCATTTTACACGTTTTTTTTTAGAAGTTAATTTACTTTTAGAATGGGTTTTAGGAGTATTATCCGTTGAAGACGATAATCTATTATCCACTGCCGCCCTAAAACTGCTACACCGTCTGACAGCAGCTGCAGCCTGTGATTCATTCATATCGGGGTTTAATTTACGCTCTTTGCTCTGAATTTCTTGTTTAAGTTCTGAAAATAATAATTATATTATATTGGGATACAGTTTTCCACTGAACAACTCAATCATTGTTTTTATCATATTATAATTATTATGGTAGTTATTAAATTATTTTATTGTAATTATAATCATAATTATTTTTGAAACTGTTTAAAAACAACTTTTATTATTATGTCAGAGAAGTATTGTAGTCTAAAATAAGAAATGAGTTCTCTTAAAAAAATGTCCGGATTAAAGTATTAAACAATGGTAAAAAAGTGTTCTGGTTTTCATTTTACTATCACACGAAAACGTGCCCGCCACACACAGGTATATAGTATACAGTGTTATTATGCCAACATAGAGTTGTTCGACTATGGCAAAATAGCGAGATGGAAATCTAATCGATACTGCCTCAACGGGTTATTCTCTAAACGTGCGCAGAGTATAGGTATCTTTTTTTATGTTCTAATCTTTGACTATTGGTAGTCAAATAAAGGATATTACACTGTAAATACATATTTGTGTTAACAAATGTTTTGAAGTTCTAACTGTATTACACCTAATTCCAAGGTAGGTATATCGGGAGTTTGCATTTATATTATTTCAAGAAATAATTTATTTTAGATTATTTGATTTATGAAGGCGTTTTTGAATATAATCTTCAAAAGTTGGAAAAGAAGCCCTTATATAATATGCATAATTTTAATAACAATTTATGACGCCTGTTGGCTTATGATTATTTAGTTTTGACGGTGTTGTCATAAGATTCCCTAATACTTTTCAAAATCAATAATATATTTTTTTAGAATTCGTAACAATATAAAAATATTCTATAATTCTTATGGCTATTACAAAATAAAAAATACATTTTTGTCACATATTTACTAATATAAAAATGTCTATATATTACCTACTTTATCAAATATATTTTCGTTTTGGCAGAAATCTCATTTTTAGTATCTAGTGAATAAGATGGTACTACACTAACTGAAAAATTACAAAATACTACATTTTGTAAAACTAAATGTTTCATGTAATTGAAGAAGGATTTATTAATTTTACAAAATCAATATTCTTATTTAAAAACAAAAAGGAAAAGAAACTGGCATGGATCATTATTTAATAAAACACTTTAGTTCTTAATAATAAATTTCACCTGGAATTTAAAACAAAATAAAGTCATCTATTGTGTAAAAATGTTTATTTATAATTTTAAAAATGATTTGTAAAACTGAATTTGATGGATAATTAAGTTATTAACCAGTATAATACCAACATAATATTAAAATTTTTTAAGAAATAATTAAAAAATTTAATATAGGATTTAGTCTTATATATAGGATAAAGCTGATGTGTCTGACATTTATCGATATTAATTACCATTCTAAATTTAGGATAAACTAAGTTGTTTTTATACTCTTATCGAATTTGTGACCTATGAAAAAGTGAAGAGAAACTTTGAGAATGAAAAAGTATTTATAGGAAAGCTAATTGGGACAGGGATGTGGAACATGGAAGGGAATATAAACGAAATGTGGGAAAAGGTAGCAGAGGGTGTTAAGAAAATTGCTAAGGAAGTCATGAGCGTGAGTAGAGTTAATATGCCACAGGATAAGCAAACATGGTGGTAGGCAGAAGAAGTACAGGAAATAATATCAAAGAAAAAAATACAGTTTAAGAAATGGCAGAAAAACAGAGGTAGGGAGGATTGGGTAGAGTATAAAAGTTTATCTAAAGCAGCAAAAATTGCAGTGAGTAAAGCTAAATTAAAGAAATATGATGAGTTGTATGAGAGGTTAGGAACTAAAGAAGGGGAAAAAGAAGTGT
>JAIPRL010000053.1:0-24120 GCA_025469235.1 Pemphigus obesinymphae | reverse complement strand
GAGTTTCTTTGAAGCGGCCTTCAATTGACCCTTAAAGTAGAAACCTTTTTGTTTCTTCCTCGGTTGCCAATGTTCTCTTTCCTCTCCTTCATCCAAAGACGAAATCAATTCAATAATCATTGTATTTGGTGTACAATCTCTCTTTGTAGACTGTATTATTTCACTTTGAGTCGGATCCTTCGCACAGTAATTGGAAGGTATATCGAAAAGCGCTTCTTTACATCTACTTAAAATAATATCTCTGGTCAGTTTAATAAATCTACCACATTTCATTCTACGGCATTTTTTGTTTGTTTTTAAATCTCCAAATCAACTCTCTGCAGGAGCATTGCTTGCCCTTTCAGTTATATCTAACACTCTGGACCGCATGACGTCTGTCCACATTGGAATCACTGGGATAATAGACCCCATTAGGTTATTGAAAAATTCAACGCTATAAAATTGATTTTTTTCCGCATCAGCAACAGCTCTCAATGAATCTTTTATCTCAATGGCAATGTTTTCAAACCGAGCCAAGAATTTAGAGTCTTTGTACCGATAAATCGTCTCAGAGTCTCTGTTTTGTGGTTCTAATTCCACATCTACCACCTTTTGTTTTTTTACTACTTCATTTACTACACTACTTGTAATGTCACTACTGAACTTATCTAAAATTACTATGGCACTATTCACATATTCAGTCTTATAAGGAGACAACAAAACTGTAGTGAGTGCAGTGAACCAAAAGTCCAGACTATCTATGTTAGTTATATTGAACGCTGGCGCAACATACGCTGTTACCAAACATGCCAACGATCCATGTGTTGTTGTATTGTCTATTTTCTTATAATATTTATGGGCATCATCTGATATATTTTTAATTAGATGGCAACAGCAAAGACTTATTAAAACGTTGCAATCAAATGTCTGCCCTTCATACATGAAATCAAAGCATTTATTCAAATATCCTACAACCTCATTGCAGCCGTTAAAAGCTTGTGCGAATGCCTTTAGTATCGCTCCTGAGAAATCACTGATAACATGTGCCACGAATTTAGTACCACACTGATTCTCATAAAATTGTCTAAACTCAGTTTACCATTTTGTAATCGCACTTGCCGTTTGCCTAGTCGACAAATATTCAGCTACAGGTATTATCCTGCCATTATGTTTAATCACAGCTGCATAATATAAAAGTCTCTTCTCTTTAATTTTACCCTTAAGAAATAATGAAGGATCTCTCGTGGTCTCTCTCACCACCGTGCCCGTTGCATCCACGTGCATCATAACACTTCCTATCTTTTTTAATACTTCTACTTGGTCTTTACTAAATAAATAAGTCTCGAAATCCGGTTTTTCGGGTTCTGATACATATTTAATAAACTCTGGCCATTTTTTTTTTTAATAAAAACACATCGTCTCTATCTTTAGCTGATTGATCATCACGACTCAACTTTTCATGAGATACCTTATAAAACACTCGATCTGACCTTATATTGCCTAAATTACCACGTTTCAATCTGCTAGGAGAACTGTTTAAAATATATTTTTCTCAAAGACTCATCGGTGGACAATATTTCGACATTTGTCTTTGTCTTTCTCTTTGTTTACCTTTCAAGAACGTAGTTAATTTACCACTGTGGCTATAATCGTTACTATTACTCAATACTGTCAACTGTGCTGAATCACTTGTTTTAATTTCCACTACAAGTTTAAACTGTTTGCACGTTTCGTGTCGACAAATACCATAACACGTAAAACCTTTCGCTGTAGTATTCTTGGTTTTGACTGTTAATACACAAGAATTATTTACAACTTCAAACTTTTCACGTAACAAATCATTACTTTCATCTGAAACGACAATGACATGTTTTTCCTCCTTAATCTTTACCAATTTTTTAACTTCGTTATCAGTAAGACTAACAACTCCTTCAACAAAAGTTCACTTTTTATAACACGCAATCGTTTTAGAATCATTATTAATTCTAAACGTTCTTACACTTTCAGGAAACATGTTTTTTGAACCTTTAGGCAGTGCCTTTAAATCTGCTTCTGATGTACTACAAACATGTATAGACTTAAATTTCTTGTCTGGAGTAAATAATTCACTAGGAATTACAGAATCAAATTTACGTTTAGGCATATCAATCAACTCCTGATTTACATCGATTTCTCGAATAGAAATTTCTTTAATATCCGTTTCAAAATTATTAAACAATTCGGAGTTACTCCTTACAGAATTATATTCTATCAAGTTTATATTTTCCTCCTTAATACTTATCTTTTCAGGAGAACCATCTGCAAATAATTTTCTCTTTACTGACTCGGACTTACTTTCATTCACATTGTTCTTTACAAAACACAATTTCGCTTTTTGAAATGATATTATATCATCAGTCAGATCAGGTTCTTTTTCTCTAAAACTCTCTTGGCATCTTATTAACACTCTCTTTAGATTTGTTTTATTATTGTTTATTCTTAATCCTTCACATACAGACTTAAGAACATTTGCATTATATGTACAAAAATCATTTTTTGAGTAACCCGTATCTTCAATCTTATTACGAAAGGATGTCTTATTTTCTAATTTACTATCTCCATTTAAGGATTTTCTTAAAACTGAATTTTCATTGTTCAATGCTTTAAGTAAATTATTTTTAGTTTTATTACTTTTATTGCCTAGTACAGAAATACAAATGTGACAAATAGCTTCATCAGAAAAACTAATCTGGCCAAATTCCAATGTAGGATAATTTTCTTTAATAAAACGGGTTAATTCATCCACGTTTTTTAATACACTCATTTTAAAATTGTATATATATTAGTACAGTAAGACCGTTTCTCGATCACTGTCAGTAGTAATTTCAATTTAAAATATTTAATATAATATATTACTAGTACCTATAGTTGTACTGTCTTTTAGCTACAACTATCAGTAGTAATTCAAATTTTAAATACTTAATATATTACTAGTATAGATGTACCGTTTCTTGGCTACAACTATTAGTAGTAATTCAAATTTTAAATACTTAATATATTACTAGTATAGATGTACAGTTTCTTGGCTACAACTATCAGTAGTAATTCAAATTTTAAATACTTAATATATTACTAGTATAGATGTACCATTTCTTGGCTACAACTATCAGTAGTAATCTCAATAATTTTAAACTTATAACTAATAACTAAAACTAAAAACTTACCTTATATTAATTTAACACAATGAACTGACAAGAAAAAACACTACTACTGTAAACAACGGATTTAATTTAAGTTAAGTCAGCTTCATTCAATACACAAACGCGGAATTAAACGGTCTGAATAACTGGAAAAAAAAAATTTTAATTATTATAAGTAGGTATACACATACCATTAAATGCTACAATTTGGGGCAATTTTCTATTTTTAAATTTCATAACTTTTAAACTGATTTAGTCAAAAGTTTACTCTCAGATTGCTTATTAACACCTTTATAGTTTTGTATATTTTTATTTTACGTAAGTGGCTTTTTTTATTATTTTTATTATTGCCCCAAGTTGTACACATGGTGCTACAACTTGGACCAGTCTACTAAAAATGCTTAAAAACCAACTTTTCAATGCCTATGATAACTTGGGGGTATTAAATGTTGAAAAATGTGAAAAATTTTAAAACACATTTTACAATGTTTTATTTTTTATTTTTGTAGGTTTTATCATATTAAGTCGATAGATAATATTGTATAGATAATTATGAAAGAAAAAAAAAAGTTGATCATCTCAAATACATTGAAACAACGGTGAATTAACATAATATTAATTTAACTGCCTCAAGTTGTAGCATTTGACGTATTATAGTATACTATTGTCTCAATACAAAGAATATAAAATATCTTGAAAATTGTCCTTATGTTCTATCACTTTTTATCGGAGGTGAAACGATAATTTAAAGTGAAGAAATTAAAGTTGTAAATATCATAAATAAATAGTATAGAATAAAATGGTTTAATGTTCATTGATACAAATAAACCGTAGCCTAATAAATATACTTAACAGAGGCGGATAGGCCTATAGAGAAAATGGGATTTTCCCGGTGGACTTGCCAATGGGGGCCCTCAATTTTGAAATTTACTCGTATTCAGTTTCAGTATAAATATGTATTTAATCCTCGGACAAGATAGATGATAGTGCAGTATCTACAATTATTTCAGATGATATTGAGGTAAAGTAAAGTTTTTCTTTCACTTGAAAAAAACTAATGTGAAATTCGATAAACAACCCATTTAAATACAATTATATAACAACTAACAACTAAATACAAATTTTTATCAGATAGTTATTCACTCGAAACTCCTAGGTACCTGAAGATGTGTACATACCTATACATATGACCCAATTATAAATTACCTATCAAAAAGAGTTAAAAAGTTTTGAAAATATTATGATTTCAGTATAGTGCTACAGTACACATTTTGGTATACCTAAATTTTATAATTCTGCCATTATTATTTACTATTCTATAACAATTTTTGGTAGGTTTTAATTGGTAGGTAATTGTTGGCTCTTTAAAATATTTTCCCAGTAAGAAAAAAATGTGCCTATCCGCCCCTTATACTTAAAATATAATAAACTGTAATATCAAGAAACAGATGGTCATATAATTTTGTAACTGTTAAGAGATCATCATAAAAAGCTGTGTATCAATTTATTTTTCATTCTATCGGGTGGAAACATAGTTCAACTTATTGTGTTTAATTTTATTCAGATGCATTGTTTGTCTATCATTGTTTGAATAGATTAAGATGGCTCGGGCATGTATTAAGGAGAGAAAAGACTGAGGCAATAAGATTAGTAAGGGAAATGCATGTTGTTGGTAAAAGGGGGAGGGGAAGACCGAAAAAGAGATTGGGGGATGTAATGGCGAGTGATATGAGGAAGGTGGGAGTAAGTGAAGAAGATGCGGGAGATAGAGTTAAGTGGAAGTGTAGGACCAGGGTGGCCGACCCCAAATAGTTGGAAGAGAAGGCGAAGGAGAAGAAGAAGATCGAATTTGTGACCTATATAAATATAAACCTATATAAATAAATCATAGAATAATAATAGTAATATATTATTGTTGATAGTAAGTATTTTTATTTAGTATAATTAGTTATAAATTAATATCTGAAGTAATTGCAATCTACAAAAATGTTAAGGGAAAAAATATATTTTATTTTATATTATACTTTTAAAGATCTAACAAATGTTTATTTATAGTTTTAAAAATGAATTGTAAGACTGAATTTTATGGATAGTTAAGTTATTCATCAGTATAATACTAACATTTTAATAATTTATTTAAAAATTCAATAGGTATAGGATTTAATTGTATACAGCATGGAAACACTAATTGAAAACACTCAATATCTTTGTAAAGTAATGCATTTTTTTTTTTTTTTTTAAGTTAGTTGTTATACTTAGTAATACCTACACAATTTCACGCAATCAAAATTATTTACTGTTCATTAAAAATGTGCATGCACAACTTTTTTTTCTTAAATGGCAACCCCCTATTTTAACCATTATTTGTCATATTTTTTCATGAATTTTAATGGTTAAACTAGTTTTCTAAGTTCAAAATTAGCTGAGATATAGCAATTCAAAGTTATTCAATATTCAGTAAATTCATACTATTTTTCACAGTACTTATTAAAATTGTAATAGGTACTTAAATAACTTGGATTATATTATTCTCTACCATTTATTGTATTTTTTAAAACAATACGCAAGTCTTTAAATACGTTTGGGAAGCGTTGTCTGCCTTCGAAGGCTAAACCGAAAGTTTAAAATATATGAAAAAAATTTAATGGCCAAAATTTTTATTTAAGAAAAAAATTTCGATTGCATGAAAATGTGTACTACTAAGTATAACTAAAAAAAAAAATTCAATTTGCATGACTGTATAAGGATATTGAGTGTTTTTGATTAGCGTTTCTATGCTGTATAAAACTAAATCCTATACCTATTGCATTTTTAAATAATTTATTTAAAATTATTAAAATATTAGTATTATACTGATGAATAATTAAACTATTTATAAGATTCAGTTTTACAAGTCATTTTTGAAATTATAAATAAATATTTGTTAAGCCTTAATAGCATAATATTGATAAATTTTTCACTGTTTCAACCTTGCTATTAAAAGTTATTAAAAGAACATACAACACAAAAAAAGTATTTTTTTTTTTATTACGTATTATTAATAGTACAAATATATATAAAATTTTAATTAAAAAAAAAAAAAAATTCTACAGCGATTTGTTTTTGAGATGCAGTGTTTCAAAAATTACTCACGACATCATAAGGGTGCATATGTTTTTACACAGGAATCATCGACGGGGTTTGTGTTTTTTATTTATATTTTCTGTTATATTTGACGAAAATGAAAAATTAATTCAATTTTCATAAGTTTGTATGTTTTGCTAAATGTTGGTGTGAGTTTTATCATATAAAAATAAATATTAATGTTATAAGATCATACACAGTGACGTGCATGGCAGCTACTACAGCTATTCATGCTATGCTGAACTGCTTATTGCGTATTCGTTGGTTTATTTATATATTCTATAAAATTTTATATTAATAATGTTATATCAATAATTGTTTTTCTAACTTTATTATAAAAGTTCTTTTGCATACTTTTACCTATTTTTTCAGTTTATAATACTTAGCTTAGTTTAAGTGTTTAAACCTTTGATAAACTTTATGCAAATTTAATTGCCATTAAAAATAAATCTAAATTTTTAACATGGATAATTTTGTAAAAATTTAAATAATATAAGTTTGCCTAAAATAATTCAGTTTCCTAGAAAATGATGTTATAAATGTGTATAGCATCGTCTAAATATATAAAATTATTTTTATTGTATTATGTTACTTTAAAAATATCAACAAAATATGTATTATGCTGATTATCGTTCATCGGTCAATGAATTCGAACATTAATTTTTAGAAAACAAAAGATTATCTACGAGTAAATTGATTATTTTTAGATATTTGTTGTAACTACAATGTAAGATGTTATTTATAATAATAGTATACCCACATACACGAATTATATGGCTAAATACTTACACTTATGTATGAACAGTAATAGAAATTTGGTGTAATTATATATATATATATATATACACGTACATTGCAGGATATATAAAAATTATTGTAAGTACATAAGTACATAAACATGAACATTTTTAAAACTCAAAACATAGAAATGTATTAAATATTAATTTAGGAAAACATATCTGTTATCATTTAGTATTTACCACAGTATATTATAATATATTATATATAGTATAATGTTATGTATTATGTATATGTATTATACACAGTGGTATTTACCATTATTACAGTAGTAAAAATATGTTCCTACAAAAAAAATAAAATTGCATTAAAATTGTATTTTAAAGTTTAATCTGAATATTGTCATCTACAAATTTTGTAATAGGTGTATTCAAAAAAGACCAAGCTAACCAAAATGATTGTTCATTTGTTTTGCATACACATGTTATTTAAAATATATATAAAAATAAAGTTGGTACTGAAACGGGATCATTTTTAAATTGTTAGATTTTAATTTTCTCTTAAAAAGTCTTATATAGAACTTCTTAAAATTTCAGGGTGTATGCAGTATTTTGAATATTTATTTTTCGTGTATTTTTATATGATAAAACTTATACTAACATATGTTTATAATTTGAGTACTTGTGTATTTTTCTAATAATTGGAATTGAGTCTTCAATTTATTATTATACCAATAATTAGCACACTTATAAAAATTGTATTAATTTTTCATTTTTATTGAATATAAATAAATATCATAAACCGAGTCAGTGATTCCCATATAAAAGCATAGATCACCGCTGTGTTGTATGATCTCATGTCACGTGGCTTTCTTTCTCAAGTTCTAACTCCTCAATGAATGGATGTAAACAAATTTCAATACTAGCATTAATTATCCATTAATTAAAATTAAGATGAGCCTATCATTTTTTGTGTTTTATGGTCCTTCAAAACAATAACAGTTCTTAGTCTACAAAAGTGAGTAGGAAAATAAAATACCTACTTATATACATTTTTGAAAACCATACATACAACAACCCAACTTAAATATTAATTTTCAAACAAACATTTTCTTTTAATTAATTATACAACATTTTTTAAATTAATACATAAATATCTGAAGAGTATTAAAAACTGTATTTTCCTTAGTTATAAAATAATTACTTAATGAATGAAAATTGTAAAAAGAGGTGGGGGGATGTGATGATGAGTGATATGAGGAAGTGGAATAAGTGAAGATGCAGGATAGGAAGTATAGGACTAGGGTGGCTGACCCCAAATAATTGGGAAGGCGAAGGAAAATAAGAATGAACGAAAACTGTAAATAATGAAAAATAATTATATGTATTTATATTTTTTAATTGCTTACCACTTATTTCATCTTTTAATCTCTGAACCATTGCTTGCAAACTTTCTTTTTCATCAAGTTCTACTTCTAGAAGAGCATTTCGTTCAATTGCATCATTCATTTTAATTTCAAAATCGCCTAAAGATGCACACGTTTCTCTGAAAATACAATTAAATTAAATTCTTAAATCATTGAACTAATAACTATTTTCTTTTATATATGATATTATCATTCATTAACCATTTTCAAGTCAAAAATAATATTGAATTCTTTCTTTTTAAGAAATACAGAAAATAATTAAAAATAAGCAAAGTAAATAAAAAAATTAGAAGCCCACACTGCAACCGTGCTAAATTCCTGGTTTCTAAACCTATTTTAAATAATAAAATACAAGTATAATAACCTGACCTATAATTTAACTTATGTATAAAAACCTAAAACTAACCAAAATTTCAGAATAAATATTGGTAAGTGGTAACAACCGAAACGCTATATAAAGGCATACAAATGGATATATGGAAAAACACACCCATTGAGAGTGGTAGATTTTCCATTTTATATTTCATTAGTTACTACGAATAACATAATTTAAAGACAATGGACTGTCAAATTAACAATGCCCATCGTAACTAATAAAAAAAAAAAAAAAAGAAAGAAAACAAATTGAATAATATCTATCTCTCTCGTAACTAAATAAACAATATCCTTTGTAACTATGTATGGACAGATTTATACAACATGGATATAAGGTGTCTTAACCAATGTTTAGGAACGTAAAACAAAATAGGTATTACATTTTTAATAATTCAAAAACTTTAATATAGGTACCTAATAGAAATTAAATAGAATAGATACTTATTATTTTTCACGTAGGTAATATAATTTATTAATAATATTTAATATTATACACTTGGTTAAAACTGTTTAATTATTTTTCTACATCTGTAAGTACTTATGTTTTATTGAAATAAGGAAAGTAATTTAATGACTTTAATATTGCAAATTATTTTTATCATAATATCAATATATAAAACTAAATGCAACCAATTTTGATAATTGGTAAATTATTTCCAATTAATTTTAATATAAATATGTATAAGGTATTTAATGGTAGAAATTATCAGTAAGCATAAAAAAAAAATAATGAAATAAAATATTAGGTATATGTAAATAGTTTAAAATGTGAAATGAAAATAAGTGTAACAAATTAGATTTAGAAAAAGAATTCTAACGTATCAAGAAGAAATTTAATTTAATTTTATAAGTATACCTAGGTATTATATTAATAATTATGATAGTATTTATTTTAATACTCGTTTTAATTTTAAATAGTTTGTTATTTGAAAAATGTTACTCATTGTATTTTGTATTTGATGTTTCATTAATAGAAAAAAATAGAGAACAATTTTCATATTAGTATAAAAATATGAAATAGAAAATTCTTATTTAAAATACTCATTATTTAAAAGTATTTAACAATATTATTATTATTAATCTCAAAAGATGAATTAGAAATTAATAATATGCAAAATATTAGATGAATTTAAGGTAAAAAAAAAAAAAAATCAAAAGATGGTATTCCATAATAAATAGGTAAATAAATAACCTATCTTTTTAACATCATTTAATTATTTTATTTTTAATTAACATATATAGTTATGAATGTTATGATACACTAAACAAGAACCCTTTTAAATTTAATTGTTTAATTAAAATATATAGTACGAGTCCTATTATTTTATATAGGTACTTTCAAATAAATAATTAACTGCTTAAATATTAAATATAGATAGGTATACCTAGTTAAATATTTAAAATAATTATTTTAATATTTTGAAAAAAGTATACCTAACTAGTAACGAAACCAAAGTATTTTAAACATATTAATTTCTATTTTCTGCACTACCTAATTTCTACTTCCTTGCTTTATTTTTGAAAATATTAAAATACAAATAGATACATGATTATGCGCAATAGGAATTATAAAGGATCTTAATAAAAAAAATAAAAACCTTTGTAACTTTTCTAAGTCTTCAGTTTTCTGTTCCAACTCTCTGATATATTTTACATAGTTGGTCTCTCGCTCGTGAAAATGAATTGCCTCTTCTTGTAAGCTATGTATTTGGTTCATTAGATTTTGTTGTTCTTCACGATTTCTTGTCTAAGAATAACATTAAAAATTAACTTATTATATGAATTATATATAAGAATTACATTTAATAAACTATATACTTATCGCAATAACAAAAAATATTTAGTCTGTTTGTAATTTTACTTGTATATTATATGTCGAGAAATCCTAATAACTTCATTCGATACTTATAGATTACTTTGACTACCTATGAAGGGCTCTATGATGACTTATTAGTTACCTTGATTATCGATTATGTTGACTATGATATGCAATATTTGACAAGTAAAATATAGTTACCTACTCAAAAGTTTACTTATAATTATTTTTTGTAACTATTCAATTAATTTGTGGTTATGTTGAGGAATTAATGATAATATGGTCATATGGTATAAAAAAAACGTTAAGGTAATCGGTAGAAGGTGGAATCACAATTTGTCAAATACCTACTATATTAGTAGGTAGTGCATATATTAAATTTGAAATCAATTTTAATTTAATGTATACTAATATATACCACAATATATTATAATAACTCAGAAGTAGGCTCTTATAAGGGTGTGTGTACTCAGTGTCAAAAAGTAAATTAAAGGAAAAATTGAAAATTAGAGGGAATTTAAGGTTTTTTTTCGAAAATAAATACCACCTCTGGAAGAATACGCTAAAATATAATAAGTTAATCATTGTTTTGAAATATTACCTATATATTGAATTATTTTATATATATATGTGTAGTGCTGTAGTCGTAATAAAAACTGAGGGTATAATATGTGTATGCATGGCATTAGGTACTACACTGATGAGCAAAAAAAAAAAAAATCTGGTAATTGGGTATCATTTATTTTGATAAAACCATTTTGAACGAAGCTCGATGTAATATAAATAGATAACTGTTAAAATAAAGTTTAAAAAATTAATGATATAGGTACTGCTATATAATAGTAAAATAAATAGGTACATACTTTGTAAAAAATTTTTAGACCAATTATTTTCAAAATTATGAGAAAAAACCCCTTTTTCTGCCTTCCGGTTTAATATTTTCTTATGGGTTTGTCGGCAAAATCTAAAATATGACCTCTTCAAAGTACCGTCCTGATCTGATTTTCCACTGGAAAATGGGTACACAAAGATAAATGAATCAAATCTTCTAGTCAAAAAGTTGTTTCCAGTAAAAAAATAAACATTATTACTCATTGTAGGTAAATCTAATAGTTCCCTCGCTCTAAAAAAAAATCAAACTCAAATAAACTCAAATTAATTTTATCATACATTTTTATAGGTAATATGAAAACAAAATTTCAATTACAAAGAATGTACAGTCTATACCAGAAGGTATCCAATATTTACCATCAAAAGGTAGGTTGTTTACAGTATACTGTATACGGTGTTTATGCAAACATATCAGAAGATATACCTATAGATATAGATCTCATTCAATAGAAAAACTACTTGTAGGTACATATATTCTATCATTAATTCTATTTACACAATCTAAATTATATTTTAGTTCTATGGTTAATTTAAATATGAACGTGTACATGACATTTTAATTTCAACAAGGAAAAAATGCTAGGAAATGTTTGAAAATTTACCAAGGAGAAAAACATGACATTAAAAATGATCGATTGACCTTAACAAATTTATTCATAAAACATAATGGAATTGATGAAATGTGATTTCATAGACAGTTTATAAAATGTAGGTATTATTATCTATGTTTAACCAATGATATATGACATCTACTTGTTAGTAGTTACCTACTCTATTGAATGAAGTTATTGATATTCCCTGGCACACATTAGTAAAAAAAATAATATTATAAACACAGTTCGGATATTATTTGACCTAACGTTTATCTGTACAAATGTATTTACCCTTAGAGTTTCGAGATCGAATTGTAATTGATTATTTTTTGATTTGAGCTCCTTATTGGTTTTCTCCAGCATTTCAACGTCCATTTCCAATTCACGTTCCAATGACTGCGACTGTTCTCGAAAATCATCGTACTCTTTTTCCAGTGCTCTATACTTGTCTTTCCAGTCTTCGTCGTCTATTTCATTTCGATTCGTCATTTTACAGTCTCCGTCAAATAGCCGCCGACAGACTCGATGCAGTCTCGAACGTAGATATTACGATGCTTAAAGTTTAATTCGGTCCTATCGACCCATACGAAAATCGAAATGGTATGTTTCCTATATTATACTATGCGATGTTATTATTCTCTAACTCGAAAACTATAGACCAATGTACTATCGTACTATAATTATTATCGTATAGAAAGTGCGGACGAGCGTTATCAGCTGGTGGAATGTTTCACAACATAAAACTTCGTAATATTCGAAGTGACGAAACGATCGTTCCACCGACGCACGACCGCACGGTAATTGGGCAACTGCCAGCGCGGCTGTCGGTCGTTGTCCGTGCAAAACGTTTCGTTCTGGCCGAACGGTTGTAAAAATATTGCCAGTTTTCAGTTAGTAGGTTATCGTTACGCGCAGTGCAGCCAGTTTACTCCGAATCCCCGTGTTGGCTGGTACGGTAATATTTGGTAGAAAGTCGTTTTCGGCTTGAAACAAAATAAAGTCCCTATATTTTTTTGGAAGTCTGTCCTTATTCTTTATTCAAATTCAACCACTGTCACACTTACATATAAGTACGGCGTTGGTCGAATAAGGACTGACTCCGAGCTTATTTAATCGCAATAAGCAGGGCTCGTAAGTTCATGCACTAAAAAACGCATAAATAATCATGCTGCAATAATGAACTAAAATCTGGAAAAATATGCATTACAATATGCACTAGAAAGTTCAGAAATATACATTTATATGCACTTAAAACATGCGTGTAAAAAAACCTATTTGTAAAAATAGGTACCTATTATAGATATATGACCTACAATTATTTTTAAAATATCTGAAACTTTTAACGTCTATACCGGTTTACATAAATTTATTATTGACTACGGTCGAGTCGTCGGTATATGAGATGGGATTTATTTATATACCTACCTATCTTAAAAATACGAAAATATAATTTATGATATAACAAATGAAATTTACCATGACGTAATTTGTTTATTTTCATTTTTATATAATAGCATATCATTATAAATATAATATATTTTCATATTAAAAATTTGTTAATCTAATAAAGTAGGTACGGAATATGCACTATAAAACCAAAAAAGTTCAAATATGCATTTGTAGCAAAATAACTTAAAATATGCGTTTATTTTCAAAATAAAATTTCATATTCTAATCTCTGCACTTTTAAATCGGATTTCAGCTATAGATATCACTTAGCATGATGTAGTATTTAACACATTTGATATGCAAATGCATCAACTTACGAGCCCTGGTAATAAGAATATGTACCCAGGGGCGTAGCAAAGTAATTTTTTGAGGGGGACAGTCACAATTTGGCCCCTTGAAAAACTAATTTATAAACGTTTTCCTAAAATATTTCCTAAAAAACGTAAATAAGCAAAAAAAAATCATTAACTTTCTGTTTTCCGATATTCCATTACTGACTCTAAGATTGGGCATGGCCTTAACGATTTAGCCGGCTAAACTGCAATTTGGGGGGGGGGCAAATTGTCTGTCAAATAGAACGTACGTACGTGAACGACGTTCATATTTTTAAGGAATTTGAATGATTTTCAGGCCGTTCAAATTAAATTAAAATATATTAGATTTGAATATACCTAAAAGTCAAATTTCCTCGAGTCCGCTATAAAGTGAAAATGATCGTTTCTATGAATCGGTAATTTTTTAGTATAGGTTATAGCATTAATTATAAATACTAGTATTTATAATCAATGGTTATAGGTATATACAAGAAAAATGTAGGTACCTATATTTTGTTAATAATTGATTTTGGTATTTTAAAGAAAATATTATTATTTTCCGATTTATAAAAATTTTTAGCCATTTTTTGGTAGTTTTCCTTTGCGTTTAAAAAAAACTTCTGGGAATATCAAAACATTTTCATAAATCTTAAAAGTACAAACTACAATACAGTTCCTAATAGAAAGCTTTCATTGCGATCTCTGTATTAATTTGTGAATAAAATTAGGGAGTAATTGTATGCTATCGCATACCGTAAAATATGGTGAATTGGAATAATATGAGGGGCGGAGAACGATTCCTCAAAATGGGCGAATTTTAATACAATGTTATACATTTATTAGTTCGATCTAAAATTGCCTTCGAAACTCCAAAATAAAATAATTGTGTGATAATATATATAGGTATATGAGTACACGTGCTCAAACTCATGCGATGTAGATACAAAATGCAGTTGTGTGTATACGACAATGAACTATTAAAATCTACACGATTCCGCAAATTGTGTTTCAGTCAATGTATTGACTGTAACACAATTTTTATGTACGTGTATGAGATTATGAGAATAATTTATTATAATATGTTATCACTGATTCTGGATTCATTAGTAAATAAATCATTTTTGTGACAACGGTATTCATAATACCTTATGATGTTTGTATTAAGTTGATTCTATCAGTCTATAACAATTATTATTGGTATATTATAGACCCAATATCTTAGCACTGATTAAAAATTCTTCTTATCATGCTTTTTTTTTTTTAAAAAAAAAAAGTTTCCAAAAAGCATTTTCAGGATCACACATACTGTTTCAAGTTAAGGATATTTTACGACTAATAATAGTTGATATAAATATTACCTACAGGGTTGGTATATTAATTGGGTTTTGTACAATATTTTAAATTGTAAATTCACAATAATATTATCAATAACAATTCACTTTTCCCCCATAACATTCTAATTAACTTCTAAAATTAACTAAAATCCATTTTAAAATTTCATATTGATTTTTTAGCTCAAATTTCGAGTTTAAGACCTAACATTTTTACAAAATACATACCTATACCGTTCCTAAATCACAGTAGTAATTATATACGATATAAGTTTCTAGGATTATTTAAATTTCGTATTTTTTCCTTTTTCAAAATATTTTGTATTAGGACTGGAAATTAGATGTTATTTTACCGAAAAAAAATGTTTTCTCAATCTGTATTCGTAATTAAGAAACCAAATTTTTACACAATATATATAAGTTCTATGATCATCCTTTCTTTAAGATAATATCTTTAAAAAAAATTCTTATAATTTTATAAAAATCAGTTTTGGGGAGGGATTTTTACAGATGGCATAATACGAGTTCTCTTTATACTATCGAAAGAAGGACAACGGTAGAATACAGATAATTTTATCTACCGTATTGTGTTTCTTAATAAATGACGACTTCACTACCCGAGAAAACATTTTTTTTTTTTTTTTTGTTAAATGGTTTTGTTAATAAATATTTTAAGTACCTACTGACATGGAACTAATTTTAAGTTACTTTTAAAATTTTCCTAAATATTTATAAATGGTTAGATATTTTTTTTTCTAAAATGTCTTAAAAATGTCATATATAATATAGGACCCCTAAAAATCTTAAGTGTGATGTCTTCTTAAGTGGAATGATTGGTATTTTTTTATTGGCTATACCTTTTCGCCAAATCGTGGACTGGGTCTTTTGATGAACATTAACATTATGACAATACATTATCTATAAATCTTGGTGACAACTAACCCGTGTGACAAACTGACAATTAGCCCAGGTCTTCGATATAACCATTGAATATTATTTATTATATAATACCTATATATAATCAATGATATCACGGATAGTGTATTAAAAAAATATACAATATGTATCCGCTATAAAATGTATTATACTAATGAACTTATATATATTAATTCCTAATAGGTATATGTGTTTAAAATATGTAAATTTGTATGAAATTAATAAAAATCCTGCAGGGCGAAGATATTTTTAAATATAAATTTCATTCCTATTCATCTTTTAGTTAGTTAAAAGTGGAAAAACAATGCAATTATGCATAACCTATCGGTTTATTCCATTATGAACACAATTTAAATAAAACTACAATAAGTACCTAAATTTAAAATTTTACATTAAAATAAAAATGTAAGAATAATACCTACCTAAAATAATTTTTAGAAAAAGTGTTATAAAAATTGAGCTTTTTATCGTTAAAAACGAATGGGTTATATAATATATTATTATACCAAACTTGGCCAAGAATCGTCTTTTGAATGTATAATGATTTTATTTTTACTTTAAAATTTAAAATAATATTAATACACTATCCTGAGATCCTATTCCGAGGACGATTTCTTTTCCTTAACATTTTTTGAAATGAACAGACGAAAATCAATATATTCCTCATTTAACTACAAAATATATCAAAGATTGACACTTAAAGTCAAATTAGAATGATGCGAAAAAGAGGTACCTACCTATAATATTGTTGTATTTTATATATTATAGGAAATATTATGTAGTACAAACCTAACCTACCTATAATGAATACCTATGTCTCACAACTCATAAGTCATAATATTACCTAGCTTTTTAATATCTATATAACAATCATATTGATCATAAATCCTTTCCTCGGAAGATTTTTTTTACAGATTTTAGGGATATACAAAAATAACTCAAGAAACTATTTTAAATTCTTCACATTTTTTTTTTTTAACATATCTAGTTATAATTATGTAGGTAGGTAATACAATTAATAGATACCTAAATAAACATTCACTTTGTTACATTTAGGCACCTACGTACTTGTTATAACTTATATAAGTTACAATCGTATTGTAATATTTAATCAGCTAGTGCTATATATATAAAAAAAAAAAAAACTGATATCAATATTGTAAATTCCTATTTATATCGAATATTAGTTTTCACATTTTCAATGATATTAAATCTTATTTGTAGGAAATTACAACATTATGTTTTATCGGCAGGTAATAAAAATGTACCTATATTAAGATATGCATCGATATAATGTATGCATATCGTAATAATTTTGGTACGGTATTGACGATTAAAATTTTTCACGCAATAAAGTGCCACTATATTATAAAAAGATAGTGTTATACTTACCTACATTTTTTTACTAAAATTAAATCGGTTTCCTTGTATTGTTCGAGGCCAAGGCTCAGGTATATCCGCTACCGCTGTTTCGCCGAGTCAATGATTTAATTATTTAAAAATGATTTACGGTCGTTATCCAAATTTCCCCGACAACAGAAATCAATTAATGTTAATTTCGTGTTATTTTTAGACCTCTCGTTATTAGCGATTAGAATACGCACGCATAAACAATATAAATCCGATAATATATTACAGTACCTATATGAATAAATTAGTGCTAATTTGGACGCAAAGAAAAAAAGAATGGACAGATAGACGTTACTACCTATAATAGCAATATTGTGTGTAGTTCACACCTATTACAGATAAGAGTAGACAGTTTGGTGACATTGGAGTTGATATAAAAGTGAGGTTTATTATTTACTAGGCGTCTAATGCAGATGAATAAATTAAATAAAGTGTGTCAGTTATTAGCATAACACTTGTTTGTCCATTTATAATATGAATATTCTTCACAGCCATATGGGCCCAGTGGGCACCTACCTATATAATTACATTATAATTACAGTATAATTACGTTATAATTACAGTATAATTACATTTAGAACTGTTACAGACAATTGTTTGGGATGATATACATTCAAATTAGATATTATGTTCCACTGATTAAAAAGAAAAGATAAAAAAAAAAAAAGTTTTTTTTTTAAAGACGACCAGTATAATTATATATATATTATATAATAACAATTAAAATAATACCTATATATATATATATATATATATGAAAACTAAGACGTTATTTTATATATGAAAAAAACTATTAATTATTATTGGTATTGCGTCCATGCAGTTTTTTAGCTTATTAATATAAATGCTTATTTTGAATTCAAAATATTCCGGAACTCGTTAATTATAATAGAAAAATGAAAATCAATAACATAACTCGTGTTAAAAAGTACATAGAAACACCAAAACGATATACAATAGGTATACGATTGTACGAATACACAGTATAATTAAATTATGGTTTCAATAATACCTGAGATTATTCTTCGTTTTTTTTTTTTTTTGAAAATACTTTAAAATATTTTTAGATGGTCTCGTGATAAAATATTTTATAATAAAAAATAATTACAAAATATCTACGTAGAAGTTTATAAGAAAATATTGGAATTTTATACACATTTATTTTTATCACTGTTGCGGACGTATCATTTATGTCAAATATTTTTTAAAGAATCCCATTAAACTGTAATCGATCATTAATTCTATGAATTCTAAACGAGATATGAATACATAATTATATGCTAACATATATAGTATATATTATAGGTAGGTAATAATACACAATTTTATAAAAATTTATTTATTTATACACAATTTATTAATTGTGGTCGTTTATTTTTATAAACTTTAGCTTGTCTTTATAAAAAAAAGTATCTGTATATTTTAAAGTTTTGTATTATGGAAATATGACTCAGTAAATTAAACAAATATTTAAAAAGGTGGTTACTGTCACTAACCACCACCCCTCAACGATAATTTAAAATGGTGGCCAGTAAATCAACCACCCCTCTTTAAAGAGTTAAGATTTAAACTGAAATTAACGTTTAATATCATATGATGTAAAGACTATGTAGTAGGCATGACGAACCCATATAAATATATATACTATATATATATATATATGTTATAAATAGGTACCTATATGAATGTGTACATGCTGAGTGTATACTAATAAACATAGAAATGTCATCACACCCTTCAAAATTATAAATTGTCAATGTTGTATTTTTTCTAATTATATAATTAATTATATAAATTAATAAGTTTTATTAATTTGTGTTGCCGTATACATTGACGTATACGACAAGACTAAATGAATACAAATTATAGTTTATTATTAATCTAGTATTTAGGTGCAAATATAATTATTGATAAATGGTAATTTAGTCATTATTATTATTTGTAAATGATTTTTATTCATTGTTATTATATAAAAATTAAAATTTGATGATTTGAACCAATTGGAATTAAAAATCTAATATGAATTGATATCCAACGTTTTTTTTTTTTTTTTTGAAAACCTGAGTTAACCCAAATGGAATATTATTAAACCGTAATCGGAAATTTTCAATAACCTGTAACACCCGAATTATTTTTCAACATCCGAAATCCAAAATCGAATTATTAATTCGGGTGCAAAAACTCTGGTATAAATTAAGTCTATTCCAACTTTAAATATGATGTAGGCATCCTGGGTGTATGATGTATACCTATATGATATGTGAGATTAAAAAATTGTCCAAGACAATGTTTTAATTTCAGAAAAAATATTATTGTTTTTACCAATAATGAACATTTTTTTTTACTTTATATAATCATTTAAAAAATCTTTTATTTTAATTTTGAAAAGTTCATAAAAAGCCGATCAGTATTAGATGGAAGACATTTGTTTGTTAGATAGCTGGTTATTGAATTTGAAAATAATAGGTAGTCAATCATTTATTTCGATAAAATGATTCTGAGTGAAGTACGGTACAATATTATTTCTTATTTATAACAATTTGCCGTTATTTCCATTAGTTATTTTTCATTAATTTTCCTTTAGGCTAATCTAAAAACAAATCGAAAATTGACCTTTTAAAACACTAACTACAATACATTTGTAACCAAAAAAGTGCATATATATATGGATTAAAAAAACGAATCAAATGTCAAAAATATATACTAATTATACAGATAAGTGGTAAAAAATTTATGACATAGTGCTATAGTAAATATTTGGTCCAAATTTTAAGTTTCTGATATTATAATTATTATTGTGCAATTTATAAAAATTGTTCGTTATTTTGGATAGTTTTTCATTACGCTAAAGAAATCTCAGCGAAAATCCAAAAATGACTTATTTAAAATACCAACTAGAATAAATTTTCAGAAAGTTTTAAAAAAAAAAACTTCTTAATTCATTTTACCCCAATACATGTATACATACATAAAAATTATATAAGTCATTACCTATGACAAGTTTATTTGTTATTTTCCAAACTACAATATTTTTTCTTTCAGGTCGTTTGTATTCTTTACACTAGGTAATTAAAATTACTATGAAAATAAAAAAATTGCCCCATTTTAAAGTACCAACTAAAACGACTTTGATATCAGAAAGCTCTTTATCCTATATAGTACAAATACAATTTTTGTTGTTTTTTTTTTCGTTTTTTTGTGTATTTATGACATTTTATTGAAAAAATAACTTTTGAATTTCTGGTAATTATAAAATCATAGAAAGATAAAACAAAAATTAATAAAAAAAAATTTTTAATTTATAAATAAATTGTAAAATATTTGAATAAAATATCAAGATCAGAATAACATTGTTTCTCAAATTCAATGAATTATCATTTTTATTATTCCACTCACATCAATCTACGGAACATTGTATAGGCAACTTCTTATTCTTTCACCGAATGGCTTTGTGCATGACATGTGCATAATTTTTACTCTATAGTGATGTTTAGTGTTAGTAACCTATATTAAGTGTGCGGGTCATGGGGGGCTATTATACATACCTGCATTTACAAATGATTGCGACCATGAACAATCTTATCATTTTAAATAAATAAAAAAATAAATTACAAAAAATATATATAAATGCCACACACACGATTTTCCGGGGGTTTTGTATAGGCAATTTGTTTTACATTTTACAAAATATATTATGAAATATATTTTAAAAGTAATTTAAAAATTGACCTGTGTTAGTACTATATTCAGTGTTGTGTAATCACGATATTTATTAAAAACTTGGTTACACAATTCAAATTCCGTGTAAAAAAAACGTAGAAACAAAATTGTACCACCATTTGAAAGATGATGAGAAGTTAAACTACGTTCTATTGGAAACTCATTTTTAAAAACCGTATTAACAAATTAAATATATAGCATAACAAAAATTGTATAATAAAAATTAATATCCAACAATTTGAAAATATTTTAAAAGTAATTTACAAATATGAAACAGCCCTGTGTTAATACATTTTTTAATTGTGTTATCGCGATATTCATTTTAAAAAACAATATATTATACGGACATAAATACCATCAAAATAAAAATAAAATCCGCAGATTTCGTTACTACATAAAATATAACATAATCTATGACGTGTTTTTATTTTTATTATTACTAGTCTCAATTTTGAATTATAAACGTATAAAAACATCAAATGTTACAAGTTTGACAATTAATTACTTAATTTAAAATAACTTAAAAAAATAAAAACAATAGTTCTTTATTAGGTGGTATAAGAATTTGGTGATTTAATTCTTATTGTAGTCCCGTTTTTTATGCTCACTTAAAATTACTTTTCAGTTTCTCATTTTGGATTTGTGGCATCCTTTTAACGATTCTAATAAAGATTACGTCACAACATGTAAATTCTATGATTATAATTCTAGAAAAATTACCTATTCGAATTTTCCATAATCCATAAAATATACTAAGATACTATACTGCACTTTAAAAAATAATTATATTTAGTTAATAAAAATATTTAAGTTTCAAATCTCGCAAATTTTCAAAAATGTATGTCATTTTTATTAAAATACAAATGACAAAAATAAAAATTTTACCAACGTAGTTTCTTTGAGAAAGTAATGAAGAGTCTATATTTGTTTTCGAAATTCTTATCGAAGTATGCATCGTGTAGTCGTATCAGGCTGTTAAAATTAGAATGAGTATAAATTTTGACAAAAAAAAAAAAAAAAAAAAAAAAAAATCGGTATCGAATTTATGTCTATTAATAATACCACAGAAAAAAAGTTAATCTTATTTAACTATTCTAAATTATTCTATGATAAAGTTACTATAAATAGATAATACACGTTTTCAATAAACCTATAGCTATAATGGTGTCATAATGGAATCGTGTTGTGTGAGTATTTGTACAATTTTTTTTTTTATAGAATTCATGTTTTAGCCTTTCAAAAATTATAATTTTAAGGATAATATGTTTAAATTAATGTTTGAATAAAAGGGGTAATTGGGCCTTGGCTGCAGGATTTATTTCTTTTACTCATGTTAGTATTGCATTGAGAAAGTATTTATTCATCCTTTAGACAAAAAAAAGGAATTTAGGATAACTGCAATGGATGGGGAACGATTGAGTAGCGGTTCTTGATAATCGCTGAGGGGAAGGGGCGAAAAAAGTTTTTGCATTCATATTCCATATAAAGGTACCCTTTACTTTTAGACTTCTAAGCATACATTAATTTACACCTTATATCCCCATTGTTTTATTGGCCATTATTTTTTGTATAATAACTTTATACATGAGATCAAACTGTGGCATCACCTCGTCCAAAAAAGGCTCGAATGACGAAATCCAGAGTGAAAGCCATGCTCATTGTTTTCTTCGATGCCAAGACAGTGGTCCATTACGAATTTGTACCTGAGGGACAGACATGTCTGTGTGAATGATGCTTTCTACCTAGATGTGCTATGAAGACTGCTGAAGAGAAGGGTCAACCGGGTGAGGTCAGCCATCGATAGAAATTGGAAATTGCATCACGACAATGCACCCAGCCACACAGCTGCTCCAAAGTGACCGACTACCTGACGGAAAACGGTGTCGCGACAATTCCCCAACCCCCTTACAGTCCCGACTTGTCCCCAGCAGAATTTTTTCTATTCTCTAAAGTGAAATCCTCCCTCAAAGGACACCACCATCGGACCCTAGGTGCCGTTAAAGAAGCTTGCTCGCGTACCTTTAAGGACTTTCCGGAGTCCAGTCAATCTACCAGGGAGTATTCGAGTTGTGGAAAAGCCACTGACAAGAGTATGTCCATGCTAAAGGGATGTACTTTGAAGAATTTTAAGGTTTTGTAGCAATATATGAAGTAAATCTATTTTTCCGAAACTTTTCCCGATACTTTTTACGTAAATATCATGTAACTTGTAAAAATGTATAAAAGTACCCACGAACAGTTTAATCCTGGTTGAATTAAAAATTGGCCTGTTTAATCATATATAATATAAAATAATATAAATATATATATTAATATACTATTTTATATTATATATGTTATGTGTATTTATATTAATAAATATAAATTGTATATATATATTATATAAAATCATATAAAATCATATTGACCTAGGTATAGAAGTTATTGTATTATATGTATAAATAATTCTACAAGTAACTCAACACCAAAAAAAAAAAAAAAAAAAGTTATTGTATTATTGAATGTTAATAAAACTAGTATAACATTTTTCCTTATTCTCGATTTTCTGAAGACAAAAAAATGAAAACTTTAGACTATAATCTATGGCCTATGCTTGAAGGTAAAAAATTTCCATTTTACTAAAACAATAACTAACACACTTTCTTCTTATTCATTTAAAAGTTAAAACTGTTTTATTTTCGAATACGTGATTAAAACTGTAGGTACTTACTTAAAGGGGGGTTTACACGAGATTAGTGCTCGGCCGAGTCACTAGAGTAAGTCACTAAATTGAGTTAACTTGAATCATGTGGACACTAGATTAACTACTAAATCTAGTACTAGATTTAGTAAACATTTTA